>CATKHJ011019113.1:0-22136 GCA_949750685.1 Vernicia montana
AAATTAGGGGATACCTCCTCTAGCCCTTATGGGTTATAGGAAAGTCACACATTCCCCAAACTAATTAATATAACAAAATAAATTAAATTAAAGTGAAGAAGGTGATGAGGGGAGAAGTTGGTTAGTTTTAATTGGATTCGATGCTTGGACCAAGCATGCTTGCATATCCCTTTGAATGAGAATTAGAACCCACGCAGTTCTCTCTTCTTGCGAAGAGGTTAGTTTAGTCAAACCACTTTATCATGTTTTGATTGATTCATTGATTCATTGATTGATTGATTTTAATCGATTATCAAGTTGAATTAATTATTTCAGATTTTAATTAACTAACCTAAGTGAATCAATTAAAAGAAAAGAATTAGGCAATAAGCCTAAAGGAAAATAAGAGAGTAATCCCAAGGAGGGAATAAATAAATAAAAAAACTAATCCCAAGGAGGGAAAAATAAATTAAATAAAGAAAAGGAAAAGAAGCTTACCTTGCACTTAAGCGGCTTCGGAGACTTGGCGGCGGGCTTGCCTCAGACGGCAGAGAACTTGCCTCGGATGGCGAGGAGAGGATCGGCTCGGGAAGTCGCAACCCAAATTTGCTTTGTAAAGCAAGAAGCAGTAGCAAAGCAAAAAATAAAATAAAAAGAAAAAGGAAAGTAAATTTTAAAACTAGGAAGCTCGTTTCCTTGGCGGACCAAGCTTTAGGGGGATGGTTCGCTTGATGCAAAGGCTAATCAAGCAAGCCAAGGGATTTAGGAGTGATCCTGAGGTGAAGAATAATGAGTAGGAGGACCTGAATATATAGTGGAAGGGCTTGGGGATGATTTGGTGCATTTTCCAATGTAGGATTCACGCATCTGGAACACGCTGCCGCACAGGGCCTCTGCGGTACCGCATAGGCCTCCTACGGCTGCATTCGGTTGCCACAAACTAGCTTTGCGATACCGCAAGGACCACCTGCGGCAATCGCAGGAAGGCTTTGTAGTACCGCAGAGCTAACCTACGGCAACCGCACTGCCGCTTTCAGTTTTCAGACTCATTTTGGTCCATTCTTCTTCTGGTTCATCGCCGCACTTGCGCCAAAGTTTTTTTAGGTCCAACTACATGTAGGGGGTGCAAAATCAAGGGTTTACAAATGGCTATTCTATATTTTAGAGGCAAAATTTGGGGTTGAGGTAAACATAAGAATTGTAGATTTATGTATTTACTACATACTTGTAAAAGGGTTTGGTCAGAATCATTTTGGATAGGGAGATATTCCCTTGGAACCCAAGCTGACTCAGAAATATGACTTGAATAGTAGTTTGAATTAAATAGATTGTTAGAACACCTTAAAAGACAGAGTTAGACAATGGTTGAAACAGAGAAAATGTTCCTTTGGATGTTGAGTGACTTTTAATAAAAGGATTTTGACAAAAGCCTTATATTCTAAGAGTTATAATGAAAACTATAGACTGTGCTCAGACTGTCCCTACACAGTGACAGTATTGACTTTGGAAGTGTGCTATGTATAGTACGAAAGAAATATTGGATTGGAATTTTGAGATGTGGCAGATTTAGATGTTATATTTTGGTCCCAAAAGGATTCAACTCAATTGGAATTTTCTACAAAGAGAAATGGTAGAAACAAGATAGAAAGGTCAAGTGAAAAGTACACAGAATTTTAAATGTGTTTGTAACTTTTAAAAGTTTTCAAGTAAATTAGGATTCCTAATTTCTTTTGCATGTTCAAGGATTTATTAAAACCTAGAATATATATATTTGACATAGAATGA
The DNA here is from genome assembly GCA_949750685.1 of Vernicia montana. Taxonomy (NCBI): domain Eukaryota; kingdom Viridiplantae; phylum Streptophyta; class Magnoliopsida; order Malpighiales; family Euphorbiaceae; genus Vernicia; species Vernicia montana. The sequence continues at coordinate 1,765 of CATKHJ011019113.1, forward strand.
ATTAATTAATTAATATATCGAAGTGGTGATTAATTCTAAATTGCATAAAATGCTTGTAGACATAAAAGATCGATAAAAAGACATTGCATAGGACAATCATCCCAGCCTTGTTAGGAATCAATTATACGAATTATTTCTCTAAGATAAGGTAAGTAAATGATATATGTTATGCTATTATTGTGAAAATTATTTCCATGTGTTTCATTACAAGATTTTCATGAAAATGAAATTTTAAGCTTCATGTTTTCACAATTATATGTTCCATGAATTTTAAGTATGAGACTTCAAATTTTATGAATTTCAAGAATGAGCATTCAAGTTCCATATTTTCATGATTTTCATATTCCAATTATTCCAAGTTTCATGTTTTTATGATTTCCATATTCAAGATCTTTAAGTTCTTTGATACATGATTTATGTGTTCAAGTAATGACATGAATTTACAAGTTAATTGAAGTATCAAGATTTTATGTTCATACGCTCGCAAGATCTCAGAATTCCTTTATTTTATTACTTACCAGTTGCATGAATTATCAAGATACCATAATCGTGAGTTTGCAAGAATGAAAATATTTCTTTTATTTAATTTATTTTCATGATTTGAACACATGAACAATGTGACAGAAATCCTCTAACTGATGGGAGTTTCATCAGGCTATGTGTACATAGTAGTTCACTTGACAGAACTAAATTTGTCAAAGTTCCACCTAGAGAGGACCAAGTGCCCTAGGGCGCAAGTACCTGATCAGTCTTGCGTTTCATGTTACACGTACAAGTACAAATTCAAGTTACAAGTCACAAGTTGATTTTTGTCTCAATATGAACAAGGCCATGCTTACTATATTATTGCATCTTATTTCTAATATTTTATTCGAAATAAGCAAGTTTTTGAAATGCTATTACATGTCTACATTTTCATGTATATGATAAATATTTTTACGTGGAAATAACTATGCTTTACATTTACTTCTTTAATCAAATCATGAAAGTATTATATTTTCAATTTAGTATCCAAGTTTATAAAATACTACTTCATGATTGCATTATTTCGTACATAATATATATTATTTATTCACTGAGTTTTTATACTCACCCCTCTCCCCTAAATTTTCCAAGTTTAGTATAAGAGTCGTTCCTTGACTATCCTTTCATCATTAAGGAACCACATGATAAAATGTAAAGTTTATATTTTGAAGATGCTCCACTCTAGAAGCTCCAATGGTGTATAGGTTTTGAATAGAAAGTATGAAGTATTAAGCTTTATGAAGTATTGTACTTGCTTTCATGTATAAAATGTATATATGAACTTGGTATGTTCAAAAATCATGTTTATATATATATATATATATGAAATGTTAGTTTTCCTATCATGAATATATTTAAGACTATGAAGTTGAGCATGGGAGATTCTATGGAATGGTTGAAGTGAAGTGAGATTATGAGATTGGTTTATTGGAAGTGTATATTTTATGCAGGTTGTGATCTTGGGCTAATGGTAAGTGAATATGTTAAACATTCAGCTGTTATGCTGCTAAAATGTTAATTAATTGTTTAAGTTCATAGGTTCTATGGATATTTGGTGCTCTTACAGTTACCCATGCCCTAAGACTGTCGCGACTTTGAAAATGGGTCGTGACAGTTTCTTCATTTCCTTCAATTTCTTTTAATAGATGAGAGTTTATAGTAAGATTGGGATGGGTAAGCATTATTAGCATTGTTAATTAAGCTAAGTTCATGGATTATATGATTTATTGTGATTTTCTATATGGGTTTATATAGATTCTCATAGAGATAGAAGAAATAATACTGATGGAGGTTGTGACCACCACCTTTGCTTGCTCTAGAGATTGATTGCAAGTTATTTTGGGATTTGCATTGATTGAGGTGAGTGATTATTATACTACTATGGTTGTGTTTAAACCTAAGGCATAAATGCCTAATTCTTTCATGACCACTGAATTTTTATTGATAATTGCTATTTTATCTATCCTTGAGATATCCCATTTATTGTATACATGAACCCAATTGTTAAATTCTTCTTGATATTGATTGAAACCATGATATATGATCCATTGATGATTTATGTTATCGATTACCATTGTGTATCTTTATATGATTATTGAACCCGAAAGCAAAATTCCCTAATCCTGATGTGGGGTAAACCATCAGGCGTTATGCACAATGTACTCCAGTGGATAGAGGAAAGTATCTATGTCCTAGCTAGGGAGGGTTTGTCGCCTTAGCCCTGAGATCTGATCAATCTTGTGCAGAGATGAGGGTATGCTCCGATAAGATAAGCCTCTACCTCGATATTGATATGAGGAGTAAGTGTTATGCCTCAGTTCTCGGTAATGCCTTCGAGCATAGTGCCAATTATATGGAGAACGTTAAGACATAGTTACTTGATACTCTTACTGTACTGATATGATTCTACTGACATGATATGTTATTGTTATTGCCACCAATTGATTGATGCTATTGAAACGATTGGTCATTGATTTGTAACCATTTGATTATTGATATTGAATCTATTGCTTATTGATATTGAATCCAATCGTTTGTTATTATTGAACCGATTGGTTATTACTATTGAAATGTGAACCATGAACAGTTATTGTAAACTGACCTTGAATCACCAAGTTTCATAGGTTATGGTAGTATAATCCTTACTCACTGCCTTATCTCATTATCGATTCTATTTTTTTTCCTAGGTGAGCTTTAGTTTATCGGTTAAGTTCCCGAAGCGCTCTTCTTCTCCGATCCTCGAAAACTCAATTGATTAATGTAATAGCTCAATTCCTTATATTTATTTTGTATAGATGAGGATGATGTAAACATCTAGAGGCTTCATGGTAAATGAAATGAATGGTATATGTATTGGATTAATATTCTTTTTGGGCCTTAATACCATAAACTATTGTAAGATGATATTGTATTTGAATTATGAATATTATTGATGAGAATGGATTAGCATGTTTGTTTTAGTTCTGATCTTGGGAGATTGAATATGATCGATTGATGAGGTTCCTACGGGTTTTCAGTGGCCTTATGCCTACCCATGCCCTAGGATCGTCGCGGCTCGAAAGTCAGGTTGTGACATATATATATATAATATATAATTGGGTCGGGTGATATAATTACCCACCCCAACTCAAACCTAACTCGAGTTTTAAATTTTAAATCTGCCCCACCCCATTTAATAAACAGAGCAGGTGGCAAGGCAGGTACCCGACAAAATGGGCTAAATTGCCATCCCTACTAGCCATTGTGAGGCCTCGCCCGAACGCTCCTCCCCTTGCTCGAGAAAAATGAATGTCTTAAGAAAAAGCGAGTGATTTTTAAGGGAGTTTAAGGTACGAGTTTCGGTGCTCACGATTGGAAGTGACTATCGCCTCAAAAAATTGATTTTATTTTTTAAAGAGATTCGAGAGTCGCCACTCTAATTTATTTAAATAGAAAAATTAAGGAAAAAACTCAATTTGACTCAAATTTATTAATCTTTGATTAATTGATCCAAAGATAAAGTCACTAGTCCTCGAATCAGGTTGATCTCGGGGATTAGATTTTTTGTTTTAAATAATATCGATTTAGCTTTTAAGTTTAATTTGACTTTGAAAATTGATTTCATGAATAACAAGTATTAATGACGATTTATAATGCATGAGCATGGCATAATTATAAAATATATGAGAAAAATAAAGAGTGAGTATTTAAACATTCACAAGCAAATGAGAGTATTTCCTCTAGCCCTTATGGGTACTAGGAAAATCACAAGATCGCTCCTTAACTCCAAAATAATTAAATTAACTAATAATTGCTTTAATTAAAATTTATAGGAAAGTATAAATTGACATTTTACATGAAAAATAAAAGGGGAAGGGGATTGATTAGGATTTGGATTTGAAACTTGGATTTAGATTCCAAGTTTGCCTACATACCTCATTGAATGGGGATCAAAATCCACATAGTTCATTCCACTTTGAGATGGAGGGGTTTAGGGATTGGTCAGATTGATTTGATTTAATTTTGGGTGATTTTAGGGTCGATGAGAGAAGATGATATACCTTCTCTTTGAGGGTTCTTGAGTGGGTGGAGTGTTTTTCCAGATCGAAACTCTGTTTTATCGATTTTGGATGATGAATTTAAATTAATCTTGAAGGAAATTAATTTAAATGATTTGGTGGCTTAATTACCAAATTTTTAATTAATTAAAAGGATTAATTAATTAAAGTGATTAATTAAAAATATTAATTAATCAAATTGAGTGAAAAACTAATTGAAAGATTAATTAATTAATTAAAATTGATTTTTAATTAATTAATTAATTAATTGAGATTGCTCAAAATCAGTGAGAAAATTAACTAGAGAAATAGAGAGAGAAAGGAGCAAGTGGATAGCAATCACAAAATGCCCAAGATGTGTGTTGAAATAAAAATAGATGGTGTATTTATAGGGAAAATGAGGTGGGGGTATTTTAGGTAGTGAAAGAGTGAAAAGACCAAAAGGGTAGGGCCTTTTGGGCTGAAAAATCAGGCTGGAGGGGCAAAATGGTCAATTTTCAAGACAAGAGGGGAGACCAGTACCGAAGAGCCCGGTGGTTCTGGCGACGCCGCCAGAGGCTCCAGCGGCAGCCGCCGGATATCCTGGCGGCTCTGCCGGCCTATCCAGCGACTGCTAACATGGCAAGTATGGACGGCAATACAAAGGACAGTGGCGGCAACCGCCAGGAGGCCTGGCAGCTCCGATTGGGGGTTTCGGCAGACGGCAGTAAAAGTAGACTTTTTTCAATTTTCGGGTCAGTTTTTGAAACTTCTGAGTCAGTTTTTGAGGTATTCTGAAGTCTGAAAAATTACCGGTTAGTGGTGGTGGATCCAAAATTAATTATAGGACAGATTGGCAGCCAGTTTTGAGAGAAATTCAGTCAGTTTTGGGAAAATGTTGTCTGGTATAGATAGTCCGGTCAGGATTGAAAAAGTGATATCAATCTATGTTGGAAGAAAATAAATCATTTACCTTTCTGGGGCGTTTCCCCTTTGACCCCTGCCCGCTAACCGGCTCTGCGTAGCGTATGAAATTCAGCATGTGTCAAGCTGCAACAACATCATGAGGGTGCAAAATTGAGGGTTCACAGCCATCTTTTTGTTAACTTGAATCGATCAATGCACAACCTTCTTTACTTTAAGTCGCTGTTTTATATATATATATTTTTTCGAAGGAACTAAGACACCAAACTCCACATCAACATTCCTCAATCCAAAATCCATATAAATAAGGTAAAAATTTTTATATATTTTTTACTTTGGGATTTTATTTTTATGGTATTGGAATTGAAAATTGAATGGGTATTATAATTTTGATGATTTGATGACTTACGCTTTGTTGATTTTGATTATTTGGAGGATAGGTATTGCGATTTTTCATTCCATTTGGAGAAATTATTAAGACATGAAAAAGAATTGAATTTAGGATTTTTTTTTTAATAGAAAAGCCAAAATTTAGATAACAAGTGACTCTTTTTTGGCTTAAATTCTTAAAGAAACTTTAAATTGGGATAAAAAGAAAAACATCGAACCTGAAAAATTTGAATTTCAAGATGTACTTTTCTTTCAGAAACTACTTCTCATGGTTTGTGAATTTGCCCACTTTGTAGGAATTTTGACCATTCATCTTTTTGTGTGTGTTAGGTAATTCCCACATGGCTACTACTCCCATTGCTATCGTTGTTGACCCCACTGTAGGAAAAAAATTTCTTTCTTCCTCTTCCTCATGATTGCCTTGCATGTATCGATAACTTTCAAACTTATTTAGCATTTCCTTTATAATTTTTTTCCTACATGAATATCTACTTAGCACTATCTATTTAAAATAAACAGACATGAAAATTTTGAAAGCTGTGTATGTCAGCCTTTTTATTAATATATGCAATGGCTAAGTGCCCAACTTTACATAATATATTGCCACATAAGATTTTTTGCATTTACACTATAGATGACATTTTTATTGGGCATAGGATCACCTTGCATCAACTTTGCTTATTCTTTTTGCAACATCTCCCACATAATGGGTGTGAGGCCTCACTCGAACGCCCCTACCCTCGCTCGGGTAAATGGATTTGATGCCTTAAGGAAATGCGAGCGATTTTTAAGGAAGGTTTAGGTACGAGTTTCGGTACTCACGATTGGAAGCGGCTATCGCCTCGGAAAATTAATTTTTAATTTTTTAAAATGATTCAGGAGTCGCCACCCTAATTTATTTTTAATGGCCACCCTAACTTATTTTTAATGGGAAATTAAAGAAAAAACTCAATTTGACTCCAATTTATTAATCTTTGATTAATTTACCTAAGGATAAAATCACTAGTTCTCGAACTAAGTTGAGCTCGAAGACTAGGTTTTTGATTTTAAAATAATCTCAATTTGACTCTTAAATTTGATTTGACTTGAAAATTGATTTCATGGATGGCAAGTATTAATGACGATTTAAGGTGCATGAGCATGGCATAATTGTGAGTGTGTGAAAAAATAAAGAGCAAGTATTTAAACATACACAAGCAAATGAGAGTATTTCCTCTAACCCTTATGGGAATTAGGAAAATCATAAGATCGCTCATTTACTCCAAAATAATTAACTAATAACATAAATTAACATTTACATTACAAGGGATTGATATTGAAAAATAAAAGGGGAAGGGGATTGATTAGGGATTTGGATTTGAGGCTTGGAGTTAAATTCCAAGCGTGCCTACATACCCCATTGGATGGAATCAAAACCCAGATAGTTCGTTCTACTGTGAGGTGGAGGGGTTTAGAGATTGGTCAAATTGATTTGATTTGATTTAGGAAGATTTTGGGCTTGGTGAGAGAAGATGATGTACCTTATCTTTGTGAAATTTTGAATAGGCGGAGTGATTTTCCGGACTGAAATTCTGTTTATCTGTTTTGGATGATGGATTTAAATTAATCTTGGAGGAAATTAATTTGATACTTTGGTTGCTTAATTACCCAATTTTAATTAATTAATTAAAGTGATTAATTAAAAGGATTAATTAATCAAATTGAGTAAAAACTAAATAATTAATTAAAATCAAAGGGATTTTTAATTAATTAAAGTGATTACTCAAAATGAGTATAGAGATTAATTAGAGAGAGAAAGACAGAGTAGTAAATAGCCATCAATACTAGCTCTAGGGGTGAATTGAAATGAGGAATGTAGGGGGGTATTTATATGAAAAATGAGAGGTGAAAAGACCAAAAAGGGCTGAAAAAGTAAGTTGGGCCAGGGGCAAAAATGGGATTTCTGTGTACAGAAGGACAGCCGCGAGAGCGGTTCGCAGATACTCGTCAGAACTACTCGTGTACTCGATAAAAAATGGCGGACATCCACCAAACAAGCTGGCAGACGTGCCAGAGAGGCTAGCAGATTCGCCTGCGCATCTGGTGGCCCTAACGCATCGTACTGACGCATCTGACACGAGTCAGTACTGACGCGTGTCAGTGCAAATGCACCAGACTAGGCGTGACGACTGCAGGAAGTTTGAAGCGTCTGCAAGCTTTTCTTGCAGCAGTATCGAGGACACCTCGCAGACCCACGCAAGTGGCCTGCGGCTGCCTCATGAACGTCCGCGTGGCAATTTGGATTTTTTGGATTTTTGGTCTTCCGGGTTAATTTTTGAGGTATTTTAAGGTCTGAAAAATTATCGGTCAGTAGCAGGACAGCCATACCAACTCTGCGTAGCGCACTAAATTTAGCAAGTGTCAAACTGCGACAGCATCTTAAGGGTTCACAATGGGAAAGTATTTTTTTCAGGTAGCGACCATTGATGAATTGCTTATGGGGTTCTCCTTCTTCCTTAAATTCTATGCAAGGTTGATCTATCAAGAAATATGCTAATGCCTGCCCTTTTGCAACTTCTAAAGGAAAATAAATCATGGTATATTCTATTAAGGCCAAGGACCACTTCCCAATCCTTCTTGTTATGAACGGCCTAGACAACATGTATTTCATCATATCATTTTAGGACACCACGTATACCCTAAATTTGATCAAGTAATGATGTAGCTTAGTGCATGAAAAGTAGAGGGCTACACACATCTTCTCAATTGGTGAGTATCGAGCTTTTGTGAGAGAAAGAATTCTACTTAAGTATTATGCAGCCTGCTCATGGCCCATTAAATTGTTTTGTGTTAGGAGACAACTAATAGACTCTTAAGTGACCGAGATGTATAAACTGAGAGGATCGCCTTCCTTCACTTTCAATTCTACTTCCTTTGATATCCTTCTAAGGGGTTGCTTATGGGGCTGGAATTATGGTTTTATGGTAAGGCGATGCTCCACAAGGTTCTCACTTAAGCCTGGCATTTCATCATAATCCTAAGCAAACCGATCCTTATATTCCTCTAGAAGGATAATTACTTTTTGCTTAAACTCAGGTGTTAAAAAAGCACAACATAAGTAACCCTTGGATTTTCAGGTGTGCCCAAGTTCACTTCCTCCAACGTGTCTTGTACCTAAGCCTTTCCATCATCCATCTTTGGGGAAGTATGATCAAGCTCGTGGATTTGAATTTCCTTCGCAACTTCCTCCGGTTCCTTCTGATAAATGACTTATGCTTCCAAAGTCTCTATGGATTCCTCCGTCACCAGTATTTCTAATGTTTGTTGCATTTTCACTTTTTTAATAACGACTGCAACTACTGCCTGTTCCTCTATAGAGAAACTAATCATTTTATTTCCTTTATGATGGGTTCTAACCTCGGCCTTCTAAAAGGCACGACGGCTGTTGACTTGAGGATAGCATTGGCCTATTTCCTATATGATTCCTTTAGTGTAAATATCACACCACTAGTCTTTTCATACTTATTCTTACCAGTGAATCAAATAGGCCTAAATTCACCATCATAATATTGGGCCTCCATAGTATGTGCTTGTACATTGAAGGGTTTACCATGTGCCCACACAACTTCAACTTCATTTTCCTTTTAGAATAATAGGAATTGGTGCAATGTAGGCGACACACACCAATTGGAATGAATCCAATCCCTCCCCAATAAAGCTTAGTAATCTGCTATAGAGTTCGCCACAAAAAAAGTTGTGAGAGAAGTGTTGCTTCCCACAGTGGTCTCCACTGGTAAGACTTCAAGAGTTCTAGTGAGCTCTCTAATGAATATAAGTACATGTACCTTTGATGAAATTAAATCCTCCACAGATCTCCCCAAAGCCTTCAACATCCTCAAAGGCATAATATTCATTATTGAACCTTTGTTAATAAAGACTATTGAAATAAGCCTCCCATTTAAGTGGGCCTCGATGTACAACAGATTTATGTGTTTGGTCATCGCTTACAAAAGCTTCTAAAAAATGACTCACTTGAGCTCTCCCGGGCTCGAGGACTGAATGGAAATCCCACTCAGCAAATTTTTTGACTTGCTTCCCGAGTCCTCATGCATTCCTCCACCTCTGGGTCTTTTACCTTTTGAAAGGCAACAGGAAGTATGATTGTTGTAGTGGCATTTTAAAAAGGAATTATTATACTTCCTACCATAAAACTGTTCTTTGGATCATCTAAACTTCCTTGTGATTCTACATCATCTGTGGCTTTCCTTTTAAATTTTCTTGTTTCCTCCAGGGAACACAACACTTTCTTTGGGAGAACTGAGGTATGCTCTTTTTGCTTTACCTCATGTTTCTTTGCCATAGCTTCCTCCTTCAACAACCCATTTGATTCATTCTTTTTGCTACTCAGCACCTCTGTAATCTCCTCTTTTGTGTTCTAGTTAGAGGCATAAGGAACTTCTTATGCCTCAATAAATGCCATTAATGGCTTGGCTCCATAAGAGGTGGAGCAATGAACCGTGGTTGATTTCTTTGAAAATGTACTAGAGGCAATAATGGAGGAAATTGTGGAGGAATAAGAACTTGAACTCTGTTATGGTGCAGATTCCTCCGAGGTGGGTAAACTTTCTCTATAGTCACTTTGGGAACCCACACTTTCTTACCACTCCTCTATTGATTGTGTTCTTGTGCTTCCCTAGCAGTTTTTTTCTAAAGGATCAGTGAGCGAAGATCTACCATGGCAGCATTAATCAAAGCTACCTCGTTAATCAACATACTTTCCTTCTTCTTAGAGAACTTCAATACTCCCCTATTAATTCTATCTTTTATTACATTTCTAAAAACCTAGTATGAATTAATTGAATGACTCCATGAATTGTGATACTTACATAACTCTTTTCTTTTGATTTCTTCTTCTATAGGAATTCTGTGGTCCACTGGGTAAGTAATGAACTTTTTCTTCAGAAGGAAATTGAAGATTTCCTCCGTCTTACTTACATAAAAAGAGTAGGAAGACTGAAAATTAGTTGTCTATGGCTTCTTCCATGTTTCATTAGTCTTTGTAAGAGACTTAGAGAGTAAAAGACAAACATGGAAGCTTGCATCAACTCAGCAATAGATACCTTATGCACATCCTAATAATAGGTGCCCATTGTCACCTTCTTCCGTTGATTCTCTTCTCTCAACAATTCCTCATATTCAGCCACCTTGGCGGCCAATTCAAAGAAATCACGAAACTCCATTCCTTGAAACTTTTTCCTTAGCTCTATATACAACCCACATTATGCCATCTTCACGTACTATGTCTCAGGTAAGAAATTTTTGCACCGATTTCTTAATTTTTTGAATTGTGCAATGTAGGCATCAGCTGACTCTCCATTCCTTTTGTGTAACATGTGACAGTTCTGCTATGTATACTTTAGGTTCCTTATGGAAAAATTAGGTGTAAAACTGGCGCTCCATCTCATGCTAGGTGAAAATTCCTAGGAAGTGAAGAATATAATGTGAAGGTTGTTTCCGTGAGGGAATTTGGAAACAACTTCAAAGGAAAATTATTAAAATTGGCCAACTCTCTACACAAGAAGGTGAATATGGCAATGTGTTCAAGTGTAGATTTGTCACAGCCCAACTTCGCAACTGTGACAGTCCTAGGGCATGGGTAGGCATAAAGCCACCGAAAATCCATAGAACCCTTCTCATCTCATACACATTCCCAAGATCGGAACTTGAACTCATACATATATACACATCTATCTCAGCATATCATATTCGCATACATACATTTACTCATAAGCTCATAATCCTCATAAACAATATATAAATCATTCATGAAATTGTCATTAAGGCCAAAAGAATAGCTCTCTCTTACACACATGGAGCAACTACAATATCTCAAGTACATATATAATAAATGGAGAAATTACATTGATCAAATAGGTTCTTTAGGGAGGAAAATGCCTGAAGAACCGAGCTGATAAACTTCTAATTTCCTAAAAAATGGAATCACTAATGAGATAAAGCAGTGAGTAAAGAATATGCTACCATACTTGTGAGGCTAGGTAATTCAAGGCTAGCTCACAAGGATGTAGGGCTCATACTTATCAAATGAATTACTACATAGCAATTTAAGCTCATATATCTTGTAAAAATCAATACTCATAATATACAAGGACAAACATGTATATAGCTCATGAAATAACTTATAACTCATAAATAGATGTATATAGAAATCAAGCTCGTAATATTTGGAGCAGAGGCACTTTAATATCATGCTCACCTCGTAAATAAGAGTAGAGGCTGGATTAGTATACCCTTGCTCGTAATAAGAGTAGAGGTTTAATAACATACTCTTGTTCGTAATACATGAAATGGATCAGAATTCACGTCTAGGATAATTTACACTTCCTAGATAGGGGTATGATATTATACCCTATCCATTGGGTTATAATGTGTACAAAGTCTAATGATTAACCAACATTAGTAAGGGATTTCTATACCATTAAGATTATCACATATAGATAGAATAATTTGGGTTCTCATGGACAAATAGCTTATATAATTTGAATGATTCTCATACTTATAGACATATAACAATATATGGTTCTCATAAAGATAATAATTAGCAAATGGCTAATTAAGAACTTTTAAGTTTAATGAAACATTTGGTTCAATCAAACAATTATCATATACTCATACTCATGGTAGCTTGTAAAATAAATTAGCCATTATGCCTTAGGAATTCAAATACAAGAATAGTAGTATATTTTCTACTCACCTTAAATCAAAAAGAATACTCTATACTCAATGGAAGTCCTCAATCACATCAAGTCCTCATGATCCTCATGATCTCTATAATGACTTCAAGGACGAACTATACACATAACACATACAAATTATCAATACATATAACTCATGCTTTTAAAATCACCATACTCGTGCTAATCTCATAATTTCTAACTCTATTCCCTTTCCCAAGCATGAAAGATAACAATGGAGAAGAAGAAACTCAAAGGAAATCAAAACCCTAACTCACCTCGTCAATAAATGCTTTCAAGGGATAAAGAATAAAAGAATTCTTAAAGCCCTTAATCCTTTAAATGGAGTAGATATAGTAATTAATGGAGCTCCTTAGCATTTAATGTGAGTGGTTGGGTGTTTCTTTGAGAAAAACTAGAGCTGGAACTCTTAAAATGACGTATAAAATAAATTTAGGTCTCAATTTTTTATTTATAGCCCGATTCCCGAATCTGCCCTCGACATGATTCACGGTCGTGAATTCCAAATTCACGGCCATGACTCACTCGGCCTCAGCACTGTTCATGCTACTATTCTCAAATTTCACAGTCGTGAATCTGAAAATTCACTACCGTGAATTTCATCCAGAGACGAACATCCAAAAATTATCCATTTAGTCACCGCCGTGAATTCTGAATTCACTGCCGTAAATTTCATCCAGAAGCAAAGGTTCAATTTCAAACCTTAATTCACCACCGTGAATTCACCCTTCACCGCCATGAACTATCTCCAAAGGCAGAATATGGGAAAAATCTTGAGTTTTACTCCAATTCTTTACTCATAGCCCACATATATGCTATATATACAACTCATAACCCATATAAACACATATACTCATGAAATGAATCTTATAACTCATGCTCATACACATAAATATGATTATAGAATGTACATACATACTTGGGGTATTACAAGATTGGTCATCCTCCCAAGAAAATAATATGAAATCAGGAACTCTAAATCCTCTAGGGAAAGGATTATCTAGATCAATCGCCTCTGGATAAGACTTATAGAAGTGTGGGAGACCTATTTGGTGAAAGCCAAACCTATACAACTCCTGTACCACCTCCCTTACTATATCTACATCAACTCTCTGTAGAGGAAACTGCATTGGTTGGAACTGATTGCCCCCTATGGATTTAAATCATCTTGCTCTTTCTTCCCCGTAGGCATGTGGATGAGGGTTAATTGAACCAGAAAATGCCATAGGAGGAGAGGGAGAAATAGGCATCCTGTTGTTGATGTTTTCCTGGTTCCATTATGAAGCCTCCGGAGGAATCTCCCTTTTCTATAGAGGGCGAGATAGCTCCTCAGTTGGAGACATTATACTGTTGTTACTCCCGAAGGACTGCCCCCTAAGTTCCCCCACTAAAGGCTTGAAAAAACTGTTATTACTGCCCTGGCGAGCGGAGGTTGACTGGTTGGTTATCTCTTGTAAACCCTAGTCAACCCCCTGTATAGCGATATGGAATTCTTCCCTCATAGTTGGGAAAGATTCTGGCATCTGTGTCTTCATCTGCATCATTATTTCCTCTATTGACGAATGAACCATTTGGTTTTCCAAGGCAGTAGGGGCACGAGTCACCTGCAGAGGTGATTGTCTTATATTTGGATTCTCAACTATATGTTTCTCCTGCTGATTTTGGTGGGCAAGACCCTTTTCAATTTGATCAATAAGTTGTGGAACATCTCCTATAGTTGGCAAAGGCACCGCAGGTGGCTCCTCCAACTCATGAGACACTGATACTTCTTTTCCACGTGTTTTTGGTGGCATGATCAATAGTCGCTATCGGTCCCACTAGGCGTGCCAAATAATATTGTTGGATGTAATTTAGAGCCAACAAGTTTGGCCTTTGCAAATAGCAAAATCAAACAAATGTAAGCAAAGAAGCAGATTCTCAAAAAATAAGACAATAAAAATTAAAGTGTTTACTAATCTAACTTCTAATCGTACGACTGTGCAAAATAATAAGGAACCAAATTACTTCTAGGTTCTTAACTTCACTTATAAAAACATATTCACTAAAATAATTAAAATTAATCATGCGAAAGAAATAAGCAGTAAATGGAAAAAATAACTAAAGGAACTAAACACTTGTATTAATTGCGAAAATTAACAAGTTAGAACTAGTTCAATAGAAATTTAATTACAAAAACATGAAGGAAATAAAAACTAGTAAGAATTAGACAGTACTAGAAATCTTGAATTAGCTACTGTAAATTGAAGGAAATTGCAGAAACTAAAATTGATCTACTAGATTTGTGTTTGATTGATTTGCTTGGCTGATTTTGTGAGATTGATTCATCGAGTTGGGTAAATCTTCCATTCTCATATTTATAGGAGTCCTTCTGATAACTTTTCATACCCATTAAAGCATGTTCTCAACTTGCATTTTTCCACATCTACTATAGCACATTCTCCCACCTGTACCTATCTTGAAGGAAACTATTAGTAGGTTACGTCAAACTTAAGGTTTAAATTAATTAATGGCCAAACACAAATATCCAAGCCCAGTTAATTAATTTAAACTAATTAAATGACCAAGCCCAACTAAACAATTAAATTAAAGGGCTAAAAATAATTACAAGCTTAAAATTAAGGGAAATTTACACAAACGCCTAAAAAACAGAGAATCTTTGCAAATATACGCACAATATAAATTTTTTTACTTTTATACGCTCCTTTGAAGAACTACAAAAATCTCTCCCAAATCTCATCAAAAAATTAGGAGAAACAATAAAAAGAAGCATCAGAAAGCTTTTGACAGTAAATCCAAACCGAAAAAGCTAAAGAAAATCGAAAGATCTGCAGTTTTTTGAAAATTCATTTAGCTCAGTTGACAAAAAACTCAATTCTTCATTTGTTTGAGAGGTAATTCGAATTTTATAGATATATTTTAGTAGAATTTTATCTTCTTTTAACTGTCATTGCATTAAAAATCTTCAAACCGAAGTGATTATATGATTTTTTTTTTTACAAACTTGAAAGCTTTAGAACATGAAAATTGGATTACAGAACTGAAAACTATAGAAAACTAATGAAACAGTGATATTTTGCAGCAAACCCAAGAAATAGTATATCTAGGGTATATATAAGTATAAATTTTGCTAAATTTGATTAACTTGTATTTATATTGTATTTATTTGATATATATTTTCAAAAAAAAATTGATATTGAGCATTACATGAATATAAGTATATAAAAGGAATATATCAAGTATATATTAGATAGAAAATATTATATTCCAAAAAAATAAAAATAAAAATAACAAACAGTTTTCAGGATTCACAGTAAATAATATATTTTAAGTATATAACAAGTATATTTTAGGTATATGATAATGTGATTCTTAATATAGGGGTATACATTAGGTAGATGTAGAGTATATGAAACATATCTGAAAATTTATCATCAGCATTCTTCTTCGAAAATTTAACATCTTCAAGTTTCTTTTTCAAAATTTCTGGACCCTTTTTAGTAGACCTAGAATCCCTCATTTTAGCCCCCCTTTTTTTTTTTTTTTTATCACCAACTCTCAAATTCTTTTTAGGAGAAGAATAATAAATAGCTAAATCTCTAAAAATTTGAGTATTAGATAGAAGATTAGGAGATGAATAAGAACCGGTTTGAACCATAATATCAAACAACAATAAAAAATAAAAATAAAAAAGGTAAAAATGGAAGTTACAAAATCAAAAAAAAAAAAAAAAAAAACCCTGCTTGCATGTAACAGATAAGACTCAAAATTGAAGGAGAAGTAGGAAATAACTGCAAATATATTAAATTTCAAGCAATAATAGATGGGAAAATGAAAAAAAAAAAAACGAAGAAAAAGAGAGTCAAGAACCCTAACAATTCAAAACAGAGCAAAAAAAAAAAGGATGAATAAGTAAAATAAATTTAGGTCAATGCTTTTAACAAATAAGATAAAAAATAAGTACAATAAACTAAAAAATGTATAAAAGTAAAAAAGCAAGCAGTATAAAAGTTACTTTTATACAGAGCGTATAAATGTAAAAAAGACAAAAAATTAAATAAAGAGTGTAATTTCCTCTAAAATTAAAATTAAAACCTATAATTAATTTATGGTGTCGACACTAGCTTAAATTTTTCAATAATATTAACAACTTAATTGACACTTGATAAGGAACAAAATATACCGAACTAGGTAGTAAAGTAAGTTGGGCCCGGCCCAATATAATATATTTACAAGCCCATTGACTAAAGTCAAATGAAGAGTCATCTAGTTCATATCCAAGTAGGAAAAGGATCATAACGATGCAGTAAGCCACTCTATATCCGAACCGGTCAAGGAAATCCATATTCAACTCTTGTAAGGATCTATCTCCTATAAATACCTCAAAATTAAACCAACAAAAGGTACATGCATACTTGCTAACACAAACACAAGCAATACTCAAACATTATTCTCTAATCGAGCCAATTCACTAACTTGACCGTCGTAGTGGCTTTGCTAGGCACCCCGCCTAGCCGACTTGACTCTTATTTCTTCTTACAGGTCGTACCATTTCATAACGAACTCAAGCAAAAGTGAACTATTCTAAACGATTTCACTTCGGTTAGAAACAGCTTCATCAAATTGGCGCCGTCTGTGGGGAACGATTAGTTAAAAATCTTTCCTAAATATTCTTAAAACTTTGTGACCTAAAGAAAAATCTAATCGAAGAGAATGGCTCAATCAGGAGATAATAATAATCGGGAAAATCTTCCCATAAGTTTTCAAATCCACCCAGGGGTGGAAATCAAGCTGAAGCTCATATCACTCTGCCCAGACTAACCTCAAATGTTAATGTAGCGACTACTCTGCAACAACTAAGTGTCATAGTCCCAGTTCAAGGTGGCAATCAATCTATCATTTTAACTCCTGAAGCTGTGTCAGCTTTACAATTACTACTGAGTACCCTACAAACCCCTCAAAACACTTCGGCCATTAATGTTCAAACAAATACCGAGGTGGTACCAGGGGTAGACCTTACTCGAAGGCTTAACTTCGGAGAAAAATCACTAGAAGCACGAAATCAAGATCGTGCAATTGAAAAAAGTAAGGAAAGAGTAAGGTCAGAAATAGTCAGACTTAACAATCATGTTGAGAAGGAAAATATTAGCCAGGGGAGAAGTGATCAAGCAGCCAGCAGAAATCAAAGCAAAGAACGTCAACCTCGACGTTCGAACGGAATTGATCCAGGTAGTAAAAACAAAGAAAGGAGACAATCCAAGAAGAAGGACAAAAGGGAAGGAGGATCTCACTCCGAATCTTCTAGTTATAAAGCCACTAGCCAGAAAAGGGATGAGGAGATAAGAGAGACTCTTAAAAAGTACTTAGAAGAAATCGATGAAGATAAGAACAAAAAGTCCCTAGATAAGAATCTAAAACTAGCTCTGAAGTCTCCTTTCACTAGGTCCATACAAGAATACAGAATACCTAGTAAATTCAAACCCCTAAATCTGAAAAAATATGATGGTGAAACTGATCCCAAAGCTCATGTTATGGATTATAAACATGCAATAGAGTTGCAGACAGGGAGTGATGAGATCTTATGCAGGGCCTTCAGAGGGTCTCTAGAGGGAGCAGCTACTAGGTGGTTCGATGACTTGGAAGAGAAGAGCATCTCTAGTTTTAGGCAGCTCGCCACCCAATTCATGCAGAGATTTGCAGCCAACATCCCAATGGAAAAACGAACACAAAGCCTAGAAGCTATATCGCAAAAAGAAAGGGAACCTTTAAGAGATTATGTGGCTCGTTTCAACAAAGAGGCACTAAAGGTCACGCAGCTCAACCAGCCCAGAGCAGTAGAGGCTCTACAAAATGGAACCTTCCATACAGATTACTTCAAAGCATTGTGCATATATGCACCTCACACCTTGGAAGAGGCCATGGCCATTGCTCAAAAATATATTAGTCAAGATGATGCCTATTCCTTTAACCAGTTCGCTAAGAAGAGAAAGCAGAACGAGAACCCTAAGGAAGAGAGCAAAGCCAAAAAAGAAGAGCCTAGTAGGGAAAATAAAAAAGGCAGGAGTGAAAAGAGCAAGCCAACCTATACCTTGGACCTAACCAAGTTAACTCCATTGAACGCAAGCCCAGCAGAAGTATTTGCAACTTTTAAAGATCAAGATATTTGGGCTTGCCCCCAACCTATGTTTACCCCATCAAAATGGAGAAATAAAAACAAATACTGCCTATTTCACAATGCTCATGGTCACAATACAAATGACTGCAAACAATTATTAGAAGAAATCGAAAGGTTGATCAATTAAGGATACCTAAAGAATTTTATGAAGGGTGGTCAAGGTGAAGCTAGTAAGGACAAAGGGAAGCAAACTGTTAATGATGGCTCAGTAGGAACCATTAATTGCTTAACAGGAGGACCAGATAAGGTGATAATGAGCAAGAATCAGCGTAAGGCCTTCCAAAGAAAGAAAAAAGAGCCTGAGTTCTTCTTTTGGAACGGACATCAAGCACCAGCTAGAAGAGGAGATGGAAGCCAAATCAAACACCCTCATTCCAATCCACTAATCATTCAAATAGTGGTAGCCAATTTTTTGGTAAAAAGGATACTAGTAGATAATGGAAGTTTGGTTAACCTGCTCACAGCTGAAGCATATGCCAAGATGGGATTCAAGGAGGGTGACCTTGAGGATATGGGAAATCCGGTTCGTACCCTAGATGGAACAGAAGTACCAGCTATTGGGATCGCAAGGTTGCCTATCACAGTAGGTTCTGCCCCGGACTACGTTACAGTAATGGCCAATTTCGTGGTGGTGAGATTACACTGAGTTATAACATAGTATTTGGTAGACCTCTCCTTTATGACTTCGATGCATCAACCAACATCAGGCAACTCAAAATGACTATACCCAAACCTGATGGGGAAGAGATATATGTCTATGGGGCGCAGGACAGAGGAGAACCAAAGAGAAAAAGGCATAAAAAGATATCCACCCTGAATCTAGCAGAAAAAGTAGCCTTGGTCGAACCAGCATATAAAGTCCCAGAGCAGAAGACCGAACCAGTAGAGAAATTGGAAAAAATACAAATGGGAGAGGAATTATCAAAGAAGTACCTACTAATTAACTCTTCCTTAGAAGACCAACAAAAGTATCAAGCTTGCCAATTTTTAGGCGATCATCTATCCAGCTTCGCATGGTCCTCAGATGAAATAAAAGGAGTTGATCCAAACATCATCACGCATCATCTCAATGTCGACTCCTCATATAGACCAATAAAACAAAAGAAAAGGTGATTCGGCCCAAAAAGATAAGCTATGATAGACAAGGAGGTAGACAAGTTAATGGAAGCTGGGTTCATCAGAGAAGTATAATATCCAGACTGGCTCGACAATGTAGTACTGGTGAAAAAATCAAATGGGACTTACAGAATGTGTGTGGATTTCACAGATCTAAATAAAGCTTGTCCTAAAGATTCTTACCCCTTGCCCATGATTGATAAATTAGTAGACTCAACAGCAGGGTATGGATATCTATCTTCTTTAGATGCAAAACAGGGCTATCACCAAATAAGGATGAATCCGAAAAATGAAGAGAAGACCTCATTCATAACTGAAAAAGGAACGTACTGTTACGTCTCCATGCCTTTTGGTCTTAAAAACGCATGAGCAACCTATCAGAGACTAGTGAACAAGATGTTCAAAGATTAGCTAGGGAAAATTTTGGAGGCTTATGTGGATGATATGATAGTCAAAAGTAAAAGCTTCGAATAACATCTCAGGGATTTGAATGAGGTAATCGAGGTCATGGATAAGTATGGCATGAAATTGAATCCAGAAAAGTGTGCTTTCTTTATACAAGAAGGCAAATTTCTAGGCTATATGGTGAGTGAAAAAGGAATTGAGCCAAATCCAGACAAAGTAAAAGCAATACTGAAAATGCCAGCACCTCGCAATATCAAAGAAGTACAGAAGCTAACAGGAAGAATTGTTGCTCTAAGTTGGTTCCTATCAAAATCAGCTGAGAAATACCTTTCTTTCTTTAAAAAATTGCGAAAGGCAGCCACTTTTGAATGGAATGAAGACTGCCAAAGTGCCTTTCATCAATTAAAAACATTTCTCAGCTCAGAACAAGTGCTAAGCCGACCTTTGCCAGGAGAAGAAGTGCTTATCTATTTATCTGCTTCGGAGCAAGCCATCAGCTCGGTATTAGTCAAAGAAGAAGGGTCGATGCAGAGACCAATATATTACTTCAGCAAAGTTCTACATGGAGCCGAG
>CATKHJ011019133.1:0-17248 GCA_949750685.1 Vernicia montana
ATTAAGGTGGTGACTCCCAAAGTCAAATTTTCAGAAATCAAACAATCCGAACCCGAGGGTTCCATTCGTGAGACCAGACCCGAATGAGCATTTCGATCCCCCTCTAGCGGATCGGACCGGTGCTCGGGCGAGGCCTCACAATAAGTAATTATCTTCGGTATAGTTTTGGAAACCTTTAGAACAGCTTTAGAATCTTCTAGAACAGCTTCTTTGTCATGCATCTCCATGATCAACCCTTGTAAAGCCTCTTTCATCCTCTTTATCCTTGCTCTAGTCATTGGACCACCAATTCCTTGCAAAGGGTCTTTAGGAATCAACCCACCTTGGTCTCTATCATTAAGCTACCGTATATGTAATCTTTACCTTCAGAAAGTGGGCGGTCTTCGTTAACCGATCAACAATTACCCATACTGAATCATATCCCTCGGAGGTTCTTGGTAATCCCACTAAAAAATCCATAGCTATTCGTTCCCATTTCTATTCGGGCAGTTCGATCTCTTGTAGCAATCTTGATGGCTTCTATTGTTCAAACTTCACTTGCTGACAAGTAAGGCATGAAGCCATGAACTTTGCTATCTCTTTCTTCATGCCCGACCACCAATAAACACTTTTAAGATCATGGTACATTTTTGTGGCACCAGGGTATACATTATAGGGAGCATAATGCGTCTCCCTCAAAATTTTCTCCCCTAACTCATTCACATCTGGTACACATAATCGGTCTCTATATATCAAGACTCCATTTTCAAGTTTAAACTTCATTATCTGCCTAGCTTTCACCTTTTTAATCAGACTCACGAAGTGTGGATCTTGGTTCTGTGAGTTCTTAATCTCTTATCTGAAGACAGATTTCACATGAAACTGTGCAAGCAATCCTTACTCTGTTGAGATCTCTAACTTCAACCCTTGATTGATTAACTTTTTCAACTCCTTTACTAGTGGTCTCTTTGCTACAACAATATGTGATAGACTCCTCATTGACTTTCAACTTAATGCATCTGCTAACACGTTAGCTTTTCCTGGGTTATACAAAATCTTACAGTCATAATCTTTTAATAATTCTACCCACCTTCTTTGCCTCAAGTTCAGTTCCTTCTGCTGTAAAAGATACTGGAGACTTTTGTGATCCGTGAAAATCTCACATTTCTCCCCATACAAATAATGTCTCCAAATCTTAAGTGCAAAGATGACTGCTGCCATTTCCAAGTCATGAGTAGGATAATTCATCTCGTGTCTCTTTAACTGCCTTGATGCGTATGCAATTACTTTTCCTTTTTGCATGAGTACACATCCTAATCCCACTATAGAAGCATCACAGTATATTGTAAAACCTTTAGTGCCCTCCAGCAATACCAATACTGGAGCTGTTGTAAGGCAGGTTTTTAGCTTTTAGAAACTTTCCTCGCAAGCATCATTCCACTGAAACTTCACTTGTTTCCATGTCAACTTGGTCAAAGGAGTAGCTATTCGAGAGAAATCTTTCACAAATCTTCGATAATACCCAGCCATACCAAGAAAACTATGAATCTCAGTAATATTGGTAGGTCTCGGCCAATCTACTACTGTTTCCACCTTTTTAGGATCTACATGAATTCCATCCTTACTCACCACATGTCCCAAGAAACATATTTGATCCAACCAGAAATCACACTTAGAGAACTTTGCATACAATTTTTGATCCTTCAAAACCCGCAACATTGTTCTCAAGTGTTCTTCATGCTCTTCTTTACTCTGAGAATAAATAAGAATAGCATCGATAAATACAATGAAAAATTTATCGAGATATGGTTTGAATACTCGGTTTATCAAATCCATAAATGTCGCGGGCGCATTCGTCAAACCAAATGGTAATACTGTAAATTCATAACACCTGTACCGAGCTCGAAAGGTTGTTTTACTAATATCTCTATCTCGAATTCGGAGCTGATGATACCCTAATCTGAGATCAATTTTTGAAAAGTAACTGGCTCCCTGTAATTGATCGAACAAATCATCAATTCTCGACAGTGGATACTTATTCTTTATGGTCACCTTATTTAGCTGCCGATAATCTATACACAACCTTAATGTTCCATCTTTCTTCTTCACAAATAAAACTGGTGCACCCCATGGGAAACTACTCGGATGAATAAGTCCCTTATCTAACAGATCTTGTAATTGCACCTTTAATTCCCGTAATTCCTTTAGAGCCATTCGGTATGGGGGAATAGAAATAGGTTGAGTTCCCGGGAGTAAATCAATTGTAAATTCAATTTCCCGTGCTGGTGGTAATCCTGGTAACTCTTCTAGAAATACTTCTGGAAATTCATTTACCATCGAAATGAGTTGTAACTCTTTACATTCCTACCTAGTGTCTACAACACTAGCTAGATATCCACAACATCCCTTCCTTAATAATTGTCTAGCTCCAATAGCCGATATGAGGGTTTTAGAGATATTACTCTTATCCCCTCGAAATTCAAATTCTTTTTCCCCTTCCTTCTTAAATACCATGTGTTTTCCTCTACAGTCTATATGGGCAAAGTGGTTAGATAACCAATCCATTCCCAATATAACGTCCATTTCTAGTACCGACAATTCTACTAAATCCACTATGAGGTGTCTGCCATCTATTTCTACCTCACAGGATCTATAAACATATTTCACCTCTATCAGCTCTCCTAAAGGAGTACTTATCTCTAAGGAGTTCCCTAATAATTCTTTATCTTTACCTAACCTTTTAGAAAAAAATAGGGGACATAAAAGAATGTGTAGCCCCCAAGTCAAACAACACTTCAGCTGGTGCAAATTGAAAATGAACCGTACCTGTCACAGTAGTATCCTAATTATATGGCTCCTGTTGGGTAAGTGCAAATACTCTGCCTCTACTCTTGCCAGTCGTAGGCTGAGTAGTTCCTGATGCTTGTCCCCTTCCTTGACCCAGGCTTGCATTACTTCTTGTGTTAGGCTTTGGCATTTGAACAATGGGCTGGGATCCCACTGATGAACTATTTGGTGCTCTTCATGTGGGACAGTTTCTCCAGAAATGACCTATTTGGCCACATCATAAACAGGCTCCTGTAACCCTCCTACAAACACCTGAATGTTGCTTATAATAGATTAGACAAATTGGTACGTTCTCCGAAGCAAGTACAATAGTAGTACCTCTACCTTTGTCTCTTTCGGCTGTACTTCCTCTTAAATAGCCGGATTAAATTATTGTGAGCTACTCCCAGATCCTTGTCCATAGTTACTTTGGCCTTTCCCTCTAGCTTTCTGCCTATGCTCTCTCTCAACCCTTTCTTCCTTGGATTTTGCTTCCATTTGCTTGGCTCGATCAATCAATTTTGATAACATGGAGAATTGAAGTCCATATAGATTGTTGTGTAAGGAAGCATGCAATCCTCCTGTAAATCTTTTAATCTTGGAAGCTTCAGTCGGTACAATTTTCGGTGCATATCGACTCAATCTAATGAACTCCTTTACATACTCAAAAAATGTTCAATTTCCTTACTTGAGTTGTTCGAATTGAGCCACTCTCCTTTCCCTTTCTCCTTCGAGCAGAAATTGTTCCATCATTTCCTCTTTAAATTGCTCCCAGGTTGGTGGAGCATTCCCATACAATCTGTTCTCCACATGACCTTTGAACCAGTCTCTCGCATTATCAACCAGCAACAATCCAACTAACTCAGTAGCACAAGCATTGGAACAAGGCATTCTCATTACTCACTTATCCACCTTCTCTAAAAACCCATGTGGCTCCTCTCCATCCTCTCCCTTAAATTCAAGAAGCCCCATTTTCATAAAGTCAATCATCATGACACCCCCATCATCCATTATTCTGCGGGCCACATGTCTCGGTATTGGGGCATTGACTGGTGGTGGCATCGGTATTAGTGTTGGTATTGGTGCCGATGGAATCACTTCAGATTGTGGTTGTTGAGCTTGTCTCACTTCATCTAGCTCCCGTCGCATCGCCCGTAACTCCTCCAATAATATTGCAATATCTATAGGAGGAATTTGTTGATCAATCTCTTCCACTCTACGTCGTACACGTGGGGGTTCTTCACCCGGTTCACCCCTTTGAGATCTGGCAACAAAAGTTTCATCTGTCACCTCCTGACTACGTATAGTCTCAATCTCTCTTCTAGGTAGCATTCTATTTCACACAATGAAATTTGTCTTAGTATGTATCTATCATTAATAATTATATAAAAGAAAAATACACATACAATATATAACAACGAAAATAAATAAGTTAAAACCCTTAATTACATAAAACCTTTCATATTTCATTAATATTCACATTTTTTTTTGTACATAATTTGTCAGTACATTCCTAGTTACTTTTCACAATACAACTATTTTTACATTCCTTTTTATTTTCTATCTTACAAAAACTGCTCTCAGATACTACTCTTCTCTTTTTACATATTTCACATATAATACAGATCTACACCTAATTTTCTTTCTCTTTTTTTTTTTTAGCCCACCACTAATTACCTCCTAACTCAGAAGAATCCCTCAGTACCACTCTAGTTATGGACCGCTCATCCGAAGCAAGAGCCATTAATATAATAGGGCAATCTCTATTTGAATGTCCGGTGCTATCGCACAGTGTGCACACATGCCTCAGATATTCTCTAACTGGTATGCAAACAACAGGTATAGGCACTCGCTTCTTGGCTAATCACCTCAACCTTAAACCTCTAAATGCTAGCCCCCTTGTGTATATAATCATACTCTATAGGTCCCAAAGTCTCTCCTCCAAAACATTGACATGAGCCTCAAGTGCTACCAGTCTCAGCCTAAGGTCTATATCCCTTGATAGATTAGGATCCTCCTCTGGATCCTCTTCTGATGAATACTCCACATTACGTGAAGCTGCCTCAAAAATCTAGTCATCTGGATGAACCACCTTATCTATTGACATCGACATCTACACAAACCATTAACATGTTAATTGCAGATAATTTAACACATATATAATCCATAGATACACAGGAATATCACATTTTATACGAACTTCGCAAATTTAATCCTAATGATAGACAAAATGACAAGAAGGACCCTAAACTCAATGGTACTACTTAAGTCTACAAGTTACATTTATGTAAAATACTTAAGCTCTGATACAAACTTTTTCACATCCCACTTTGAGATGAACAGTCCTAGGGTATGGGTAAGCATATGCCACTGAAAACCCATAGAACACAACTATTTTTAGAATACCAATGTAACTCCAGTAGCATACCAGCAGTACATTCACATTTCCTCAAGATCAAACCTGCAAGAAAAAGAAAACACTCCCAATATTACCACCTTATATCTCCAACTCCATTTAAGACACAAACTAGCTCACAATCACCATTACACATTACTAGTTTGAATTTATTATATTTCGTCCAGTCATTTATATTCATATACCATATCACACTTATATTAGATTAAGTACCATGGAGACACTGGATAATACCGCCATAAATCATCATATACAATCACATTTACAAATTTCCATTATACGCTTCTGTATTATATTTACATAACCAGTGCAAAATATATGCCAGCGGCAAGTGAAGTAGGATACTTGCGCTATCCACTAACCTGAAAAAAAAATAAGGGAAAAGGGGTGAGATTCAAATCTCAATGAATATATAATAAATAACCTAGCACAACAATTTGGATGCATGAATAAGGTCATTGGTTCAACGGGTTATCACAATAAATAGTCAATAAATTTCCAAATCAATACAATTGAAGGTTCAACAAAAATTACAAACAAATTCCTGTGAATTAAGTTCACAAATCTCATATAAAATAGTACTGCGAGACTCACAGATTTTATGTTACATATTAAGGCATAAGGTTAGCTAGGCCTGTGGCTAGGGTGTTCAAATACCTCCTAGCAAGGTTCAAGTCACTGTGCACAGAGTTCGGTGATCTCCTCACCGAAAGAAGGGAATTTCTTCTTTTTAGCTTAAGTCAGGGTTCAAGTCAAATAGAACATTTTCACATATAGAAAATCAATTTCACATATAGAGGGTCAATTGGGGTTCGAAGTTACAAGGGTGAATTATCAATTGCAAATTCATATGATCAAGTACAAATTATATATACAAAGTGAAACGGTATGCGCCGGGGAATTTAATATATACTCACCTTTTCTTGTTATGTTCCAAAATACAGATATTCTTCCTCAATTTCTTTGTCACCAAATTCTCCCTCTTGGAATTCATCTTCACCTTCTACAAATTACAAAATATTTACATAAAAATTAATTTTACATAATTACGTTTATTTAATTATTAACTTAGAAGATGAATTCATAATTACTATTTTTACAATAGTCTAGACTCCAATTGATTTGATTCAAAATTTAGTCAAATCCTAATACATTCCCCTCCATAATTTTCAAATTTAATTCTGTTGAGTTCCGGTAATTCCTAAAAGTTATTTTCTAAATTCTCCTAAATTCTGGATCCTAGGTTTCACAGGAGTTCAGTATACTCTTTTGGCTATAACTCAAGACAAAAAAAACTCCATTTAAGATAATTCTTTTTTTAAATGAAACTATACTCATAAAGGTACATTTCATTAGTTTTGACCTCAACTTGATTCTGTCTCCAAAATCGTCCAACTTAAGGGTTTATATTAAGAATGCTGCCAATCTAAATACCCTATCACAGCTTAGAAATTTCTATATATCTCCCAACATACTATGAGTGTTGGTTTGAAATTTCTATATCACCTAGAAGACATATCAGAGTTCATTTCTTATGTTTTAGTCATCTTCAAATTCCTATCCTAAAATACTTAAAACTGGCCTCAAACTTTCTGAAATCTTAGGGTACTCTGTAGGAGGCAATTTCCTTCTCCTTCCAATATCTCCAAAAATAACAAGAATTAGTTTAAACTTCACCTGGAGAAATAAACTACAGACATAAAGATATAATTTTGATGTTTTTACTTTCTTGAAATTTGTACTCCAAGGGGTTCAATTTTCCCTTTCAATTTCCAACACTTTTCAAACCCTGAATCTGTCTCATCTAGCTTCTTGCTTCCTTCATCTAATTTTTTCATTTCTTACTCATTTCCACCAAAACTACCTTAATTAGGTCTTTTTCCCCTTATCAATTCATCTTTCCTCAAGTTCAAACTATCTTTTCTCCATCCCCTAATTCATACATCATAACCATACAATATCACAATTAACATCATCATACAACACACACACACATATATATAGATGAAAAGAACTAAAGTAATTCATATTCTTACCTTAAAGATCCTTTCCTTCTTCTTCTTCTTTACTCTATTTCTTTCTTTCTTTTCCTTTGTAAGAAAATGGTAAGAAATGAGAAGATGAGCTTTATCTTCTCATCTTACCTATCCATATATTTTTTTTTCTTTTTTGATTTATTTTTCTTAATTGTAATTTTGGACAATTAGCCACCCTTTGATTCATCATGTTGGCCGACCACTTAACACCTATTTTTTTCCATTTTATTTTTTTTTCTTTTACTTAGTCAAAATGTAATAATTACATTTTTTTAAAGAAAATTATAATTTTGCCCCTTTTTACTCAAAGTTTTACTACACTTTCTAGTTTAAGTTTAAAATTATTTTTAATCTCTAATTTAGGATGCTAATATTATTTTTTAGGTTGTTTCCTAGTAATTTTACTTAAATTAAAATTTTTGAAAAATTATAAAAGTTGCTATTATACCGATATCGCGTACACTAACCGATTCCCTTAGTCGTACTCCACATAAATTTTTGGATTCTTAATTTTCTATTTTCTAGGTTTTTGGTGATCTAACAAAATCCTAGGGTGTTACACTTGATTACTCTATAATTTGTTTGATTTTTTAGTGACAATAATTTTCAAAAAAAAAAATTTACAAACAACATACAAATATTATTATTTCAAACAAATTATTATTTCACAAAAATTATTATCTCACACAAATTTAACAAATCCAAAAAATATATATATATTACAAACAACATATTAAATATGGTGAAAACTAAACAAACAATATGCTAATTTAACATAAATATTAACAAAAAAAAATTACCTCTTTTAATGCAAAATTCTTCAAAAATTTGAATTTTCTTAACTTAACCTGAAAAAAATATATTATCACTTTAATAATTATTTTTGAGCTATATTTATCCAATTCTCAGATCATTTACATACTCCATTATCATGTTTTTGCATTAATTCATCTAGAATTTAATGTACAACCATAATGATGTGAGTGGTCAAGTGATTTACGAGTTGAAAAATTATAAATTATCGGCTAAAAAAAAAATGTTTGAACCAGAACCGAAATAAAGGGCGGTTAAGGTTCCTCATTTCAAGAACCGTGAACTAGAATCGTCGATTCATGAATTGTAAACATGCCTACATTTGTGTGTATCTTACATCATATATAGAATCCTATTTATAATAAAAGATACAGTACATTTATGGTATACTATTAAACTAATTCATAAATTACTCCTTAATATAAGTAATTGATCGACCATTGATATTGTCAATCAATCATATATTTTCTCTTATAAATGAGATTCTTCAACTCGCCCCCTCAATATGAATATGGATTAAAAAGAAATAGTCATCTTGACAAATATTGATGTAACTTTGGCCCTATGAAAAATCCAACGATCTTAAATATAATAATGATGTTAGTATAACTTGTCCCAAATACAAAATATTTGCATATGAACACTCTCCTAAAGTTGTGTATAAAAGAATAATAAAATGCACAACCTGTGAATGATAAAATGTTAAATCAAGCCAAAATAATCATGGGCATTAAAATTAGGTGGCAATTGAATTGAACTACTAAAATTTGATATCTATATATAATTGGTAGGAAAAAAAAGGTTATGTTTGAAAAAAAAAATGTGATGATTATTCATATTAGAGCTCTCAAAAGAGCCTTCAATGGTGCACCTGCAAAATAGGGAATAGTTGGACCAGCGGGGAGTCTCCATAGGTCAAGTTAGTATCTTGAACTGATCTTAAATGAAGATGATGAACTATTAGAAGTATTAGATTAGGGATAAGTTATCTTACTAATTCACAATTGAAGTTGTATTTATATTTTCTTAGTTGGTAGATGTCACGACCCGACTTTCGAGCCGCGACAATCTTAGGGCATAGGTAGGCTTAAGACCACTGAAAACCCATAGGAACCCTAGCAATCAATCATCTATACGGTATCATGCAATCTAATCACATACAATCTCACAATATATAAACCTGACAATCATGCTAATCCATATTCATCGATATCATTCATAACTTATGTAAATATAATCATTTTACTTAATACATCATCCATGTTTTAATGCCTTAAAGGCCAAAAGAATACTAATACAAAACATGTACCATGAAGCATCTAAAGGTTCTAATTATCATCTTTATAATATAATTAAAAAGAATGGAGCTTTACATTAATCACTTAAGTTTCCTCGGAAGAAGAAGAACGCCTTGGAAACTGAACCGATAAATTATAGCTCACCTGAAAATGGAATCACTAATGAGATAAAGTAATGAGTAATGATTATACTACCATACTTGTGAGGCTTGGTGATTCAAGGATGGCTCAAAATAAGAAGTTCATAGATCATATAATAACAATTGTTCATAGGGTTTATTCATCATGTACATGTCATATTTAGCAGAAATAGCAATAACTTGAATAGAGATTCTTATATCTTAACGTTTTCCATGAGAATGAGTATATGCCATTAGGCATTACAGAGAACTGAGATATAGAACATATTCAATCATGAACATTAGAGGTGGAGGCTCTTCTTTTCAGAGCATACCCTCATCTATGTGCAAGATTGATCAGATCTCATGGCTAGGACACCATAGCCCTTCTTAGCTAGAGCTTGGATACTTTACTCTATCCAACGGAGTATATTGTGCATAATGCCTAATGTCTTGCCCCACATCAGAGTTGGGATTTTCTACTTTAGGGTCATAGTCATATAGGTTTATACAAAGGATATCATGAATCATAGGTCATTGTCATGCATAGATTCTTAAGAGGTTCATGTCATAGTTATGTAATAAACATGGTCTTGGTTCAATCATGGTTCATGAATACAGTAAATTTGATATCACAATAAGGATATTCAACAATAATCAATAGTCATTTGGAAGTTCACGAAATATTAGGCATTTGTACCCCATGGTTCAAAACACAATCATAATAGTATAATTATCACTCACCTCAATAATGCAATCCCAAAATAGCTTGCAATCAACCTTTATAGCAAACAAATATGATGGTCACATCCTTCATCATCATCATCTCTTCTATCTCTATGAGGAGTTACATATACCCAACCATAGAAATAGCAAATAAACCAATAATCTATAATCTTGACTCAATTAACAATGCTAAGGATCTAACTTATCTTAATCTTACAATAACCTTAAGCCCAATTGAAGTAATTGAAAGGAAATGGAAGAAAACACATAAACCCTAACTTACCTTGACTTAGATGCTTGATCAATGAAGAGAGAAAATGGATTCCTTAACCCTAGATCCTCCTTATCATGCAATAAATGAACTTCCTTAGCCTTAATGAGAGTGATTCTTTGTGTTTCTTGAGAGAAAATGAGTTTGGAGAGCTTAGAAAATCGAGTGGAAATGATTTTAGGGCTTTAAGTCCTTATATAGGGTTGTTTCTCGATTTTGTCCCTGATGAAAATTGCGGTCGTGACATGACATTTGTGGTTACGATTCTCAATAGCAGTCGTAACATCACCCCAGCGGTCGCAATATGGTACTGTTCACATGACTGTTCACATTGATATTGCGGTCACTACACTCCTATCGCTGTCACTATTCTCCTTCAGCTTTTCTCTAATTTCAGGCAAAGAGGTTCGCGGTCACCATCGCGCCCACTGTCGCGGTTGCGACAAAGCATTCGTTGTCACTACTTCCATGTAGCGGTCGCGAATCAAGGTTTGCAGCTCCACTTAGCAAATTAAACATCAATCCTTAAGAACTTCAATCCACATTCATTCATACACATGTTGTACTATCAGAAATTCATTCATATGATTAACTAGAAGTCCATACATGTTTTCGGGGTATTATAGTAGAGTGGATCCTTGATTTGATGGAGAGGATCTGGATTTGGTGGGATTGTGGAGATAGGGGATCATGGGTATCCCCATGATATGGTATGTTATAACCGCTTGTGGTTGAGGCAAGTCTAGCTCCATCAGAATTGCACAGTTTTTGAGCCTACTTCTGATATGATTCGGATATCGTGAGCCTAGTCTGATGATGAGCCCAATAATTTAAGTAGCCTAGTATTATATGTCCCTCCACAGGTCTAGACTATTTATGATCGTTCTAGGTGAAACTCATTGGTTTTTACTTTAAAAATTTGAAGGATTTTTGAGTGGTCGGGTGGTTTAGGTAAAATTTTTGTAACACTATTTCGGACTTTGTGTATATTGCTCTGCATGTGGTTGTCCCATCATAATAAATTATTATTTTGTGTTTTTATCAAACACAATTTTTTTTCTCTTCACAATTTTCTCTTTACTTCCTCTTCTACTTTTTTTTATTGTTCTGCTGCAAATTTTGAATGATGGTTCTATTAAATCTTATATTCAGTTGGTAAATATTTTAGTAACAATATAAATTCAGTTATAAATTATAACTGAGATAAAAATATTTTAGTTTTTATTTAGCATAAAATAACTCTTTTATCAATTATCTGTGTTCTCTTGATATTTTCTAATTTATTGGTATTATTTGATGATAATTAAAAACCTAACTAATAAAGGTATTGCTCTGAAAAAATATTTTGTTTCCTATACAATAACAAATTAATCTATATCAATATATATGATAAGAATTGAGTTCAGCAGTTGTTTATAAAGTAACTCTTGTAAAAATTAAGTTTATATAAAGTCATTTCATTAAATTTTCTTTTTAAGATATTATATTTTTATAAATTTTAATCAAAATTCATACAGATTAATACATAAAATATATTTTTAATAATTTTTAATTGTCCATATTTTTATATTAATATTTAAAATAATTTAAAAATAATATTTAAATTTAATATAAAAATTATAATAATAATTTATATATATTAAAATATTTAAGAAAATACAAATTAAATATTTGCATGGACTTACGAATGTAAAATAAATAATGTGTTGTATACACAGCACATGACATGAGCTAAGTCAATGAGGCCCAAGACCAGAATGAGTATAGGGCTGAATCAGATTCAATGTCACTGGCAGTTGGATCCACGATAGATATTCCCTTAAGTTTGGAAAATCCGTGGGCTCTATGTTTGGACATTGGAATATAATTTGTTATTTTAATTGCGGTGCAAATTGAAATCATAATCTTATTTTAAAATTATAGATAAATTTTGATAAAAATAAGATTTTATTTAATAATAAAGTAATATTATAGGTTAATCTCCACACATCATATTAAATTTATTTTTTCAATTTGAACAAATACAAATCATCTAATGATATTTTATTTGGTTATATATCAAGATTAAGGATATGAAATTATTTTTACAAAGTTTTCTTGGAGAAGAAGTTATAAAGTACCTTGCTTATACAAGGTTTAATATTCTCAAACTTATGGTAATTTGTTTTTTATACCATGAGTAATTGGTTCATTTTCTTATTGGTTCTTTTTACCATTAAAGTTAAATTAAATAAAAGGAAACTAAAAATCTGGATTAAAGTTATTTTGTAACAGAATGTCTAAATATTTTTAGTTTTACAACATAAATAAAATTATATATTGTATTGAAGTAGTATATTACACTTATTATTTTTTTAAAATAACAATAATAATTATTATTACATCAAAGTGATTAAAAATTATATTTAAATTAATGAGTTGGCTTGGTTTAATTGTTTATCATGTAAAAACTTCTCATTCTATTGTAATCTTGTTTTTTTTTTTTTTTTTTTTTTCATATTGTAGATTCATGGAATTAATCTTAAAATTAGTGGCAGAATTTTTGGGCTAATTTCATATTTATAGGAAGATTTAGAAAGTTTTGGCTTGGAGTGGAAATAGTTAAAGAGAGTCCATTTTTCTTTAACTTTTTTAGAGCATTTCTAAAGAGCTCTTTATATGTCTCAAATACTCTATAATAAATAGTCAATACAAGAAAATATAACTCCAATGGGCTCTTTATTATTTAAATTTAATATTTTTTTTTGAAATAAAAGGAATATTTCATTAATAACGATTAATTAGTACAACTTGAAAAAGAAAAGTAAACTTAATTGCGTTCAAGAAATACATATAAATCTTATAAAGATGAGCTTTTCCTATGAGCTTCATTGATCGTGTTAACGGAAAAATTGTATACAGCACCTTGACTGCGTTTGGTACATCGGCAAGAAACACATTTTACTCGGTGGCTATACTAAACCACAAATCGACTTCATTGTCATTAAACGAGTCCGATCGTCTAAATATTAGACTCAAACTCCTCCTAATTCCCATGACAGAAGACAAACAAACTCCCATAAAAGAAGATAAACAAACTTTTATAAAGGAAAATAAAATAAAAAACTTATTAACTCTCATAAAAAGGATAACAAAACTCATAAAATAAATGAAAACAAATTTAAATTCATGTTTAAAAAGACACAGATTTACATATATTTCTTATTGAAAACATAACAAAACTCATAAAATAAATGAAAAACAAATTTAAATCCATGTCTAGAAAGACACAGATTTACATATATCTCTTATTGAAAAAAAAAATACAATAAAGAAAAATGAACCACCGCCGACCGAATGAAGGTCGACGGTGGCTCAAACAATAAACTTTAGAAAAAACCAAAAAAAAAAAAAATTCAAAGAGAAGACAGCTAGGGTTTTCTATTATTTAAATTTAATATAGAAAGTGAATTTGACTCTCCACATCTAGAGAGTTATTTTTACTCTTTATTTTAAATTTTACAACTTTTTATGCATGCTATTTGTTAATTCTTCTCTCACTTATTGCTAAAAAGATGGGAAAAAAAATTAAAATCATTAATGTTTTGTAAAAAAAAAAAACACAATGAAAAATTAAAATTTAAAGAGTCAATTAGAGTTTAAAAAAAAAAAAAAGTTACATTTTTCATATTTAAAAATTGATTAAGATGCTCTTTATTTATGTAAAAAGATGCTCTTTAAAATAAAGAGTACTATTGAAAATGCTCTTAATGGGCCTAAATGTCAACCATGTATCCTCTAGGGCACATGTCATTTATCAATTTCACCAAAAGCGAAATGATTGTCACGACTCGACTTTCAAGCCGCGACGATCCTAGGGCGTAAGCTTAAGGCCACTGAAAACCCGTAGGAACCTTACCATACAATCATCCATAACGATATCCCACAATCCCAATACATACAATCCCAATACATACAATCTCTCAAGATCTAAACCTGACAACCATGCTAATCCATACTCAACAATAACATTCTTGATTCATATATTCATCAATAGTCACATCTTAGTTCATCTTACATATCATATCATTCATATGTCATTGCCTTAAAGGCCAAAAGAATATCATTCATTACATTTACCATGAAGCATCTAATATTCGAATCATCATCTATACAAAATAAATAACAAGAATGAGATTTACATTAATCACTTAAGTTTCCAAGATAAAAGAAGAATGCCTTGGAAATTGAACTGATAAACTACAGCTCACTTGAAAAATGGAATCACTAACGAGATAAAACAGTGAGTAATGATTATACTACCATACTTGTGAGGCTTGGTGATTTAAGGATGGCTCACAAGAAGGAGTTCATAGTTCATACAATAACAATAATTCATGAGGTTCATACAATAGCAATATTTCATGGGTTTCATTCATCATGTACATGTCATACTTTAGCAGAAATAACAATAACTTGAATAGAGGTTCATAAGTCTTAACGTTCCTTATGAGAATGAGTATTTGCTAATAGGCGTTACCGAGAACTGAGACGTAGAACATATTCAATCAAGAACATTTGGAGATAGAGGCTCTTCTTAACGGAGCATACCCTCATCTCTGCGCAAGATTGATCAGATCTCACGGCTAGGACACCATAGCTTTTCCTAGCTAGAGCTTGGATACTTTACTCTATCCAACGGAGTACATTGTGCATAATGCCTGATGTCTTGCCCCACATCAGAGTTGGGGTTTTCTGCTTTAGGGTCATGGTCATAGAACTTATACAATAAGATATCATGGATCATGGTCATACAATAATCATGGTCTTGGTTCATTCTTGGTTCATGGTTACAATGAACTTGATATCTTAATAAAGATATTTAACAATAATCAATAAACATTTGGTAGTTCATGAAAAATTAGGCATTTATGCACCATGGTTCAAAGCACAATCATAATAGTATAATTATCACTCACCGTAACAATGAAGAATCCAAAATGACTTGCTATCAATCTCTAAAGCAAGCAAATATGATGATCACAACCTTCATCATCAACTCTTCTTGAATCTCTATGAGAATCTATAGAAAACCCAAATAGAAATATCAACAATTCCATTCCTTCCAATTATAACTCATTTAGGTCTTATACACCTATCAATCTAGTATACTAATTATAGAAATAGAAGTGTGTTGAAATATATTACACACAAATGGTACGCCCAGAGGTACGAGAGTACCTCTGCCCGTACCATAAGGAAAACTTTCAGTAGCATTGGTATGCCCAGAGGTACGAGCGTACCTCTGCCCGTATCATAAGGAAAATACCCAGTGGCATTGATACGCCCAGAGGTACAGGTGTACCTCTGCCCGTATCACGCTCCTGTGTAGGATTTTCAGGAAAAATCCTCAAATGGCCAAAGAAGAGAAAAACCAACATTCTCATAACCAAGACTAACCCAAAATCAATTTCCATACCATGCAAATGAGTTATAACTTAACTCATTTCTTCAATCAAAACATAGAATTAACAAAGGATTCTAAAAATCCATTTGATCAAACCCATTATCATTAAAAATGAGAAAGTTTGAAATCCATTTTCATACTCTCAATACTCATAAATCACACTTACAAATGAAGTTTATACATAAATATTCGGGGTATTATAATGATTTACTGACTCCACATCAAATGATACGTGAACCTTAACTCACTATAATAACCACTGATCACTATAAACAGCTCTTCACATAATTCATTAGGGATCTTTTCAGTCTCATTTTGAAACTTTTCTTATTCTCGTATATTCTCTCTTCTCCTCATATTCCCTCTTTGTAGCTTAGTGCATCATATCTGCACAGGTTACGATTCTTTCCTTGTAATTTGATACATTATAACTGCATAGGTTACACATCCTCTTTTTATAGTTTGGTGCATCATAATTAGACCTGTTCACGGGCGGAGCCGCGGGCTACAATTAGTGAATGAAATTGTCGTCCGAACGGGCTAGACCTTTAGAAAATTGAACATTTTCTAAACCCAAGGCCCGACTCATAAACAGGTCTAATCATAATTGCATAAGCTATATATTTCTCTTACTCTCACTTGCCACCTGGCTTTTGAGTTCATTGAGACTGTCCGCTCCTCCTCTCACACACCCTCTCTATCTCTTCTTAGTATGCTGCTCACGTGTAACATTATCTCTCTCTTAATTACCTCAAGAGTCCTTCATCTACAAATATAGATATATCTTTGGTAAAAAAATATTAAAAAATATTTTTAAATTAATTTACAAATATAAAAAATCTAAATTTATCGTCAAAAATTAATATTAATTAATAAAATAGATCTCATTTTTTTTTAATATGAGATCTTAAAAATTTACCTCTATTGAGTTTTTTCACTATTTTTTGCATGTGAACTTCTCATAAATGTTAGATGTCCATTTTATATCCAACATTAAAAAATAACAATATTTTGTTATATAATTTTATTATAATTAACATATATATATATAACCATGTACGGCGTATCACATAAGCCGATATATATATATATATTGAGTATTGGGGAGAGGGTAATCGATCCTAGGTCTATTGCTTAGAAAAATATGTACTTACCGCTAAGCTATGCCTCGTGTTGTGGAGCAGCCTACACATCAAGATCCAAGGGTTCAATATCAAGATGGACATGATGAAGAAGGCATTCAATCTAGGCTTCAAGATAAAAATCAAGTTCAGGATCAAAAGACTTATAGTCCAATTAGCATGCCTCAAGGGCCTAT
>CATKHJ011019145.1:0-10960 GCA_949750685.1 Vernicia montana
CTGCTCTCTGCTCTCTGTATTGGTAGAAAGTTTGATTTTGTTTGATTTGGTCTGTAAAAAGTTGAAAACAATGGAAGAAGGTATGATTCCATCTCGCTCTAATCGCAAACGCCCTTTCTTTGAAGACATGGAAGACGACGATTCTAACAAACAACAACCTAAGTATAATTTTCTTCACCTTTCCTTTCCTTTCCATCTCTTTCAATTTCTCCCAATTAATTAGAAATTATTTGATTTTTCAGGCAGAAGAAAATTAGATTTCCCAAAGGTAAGAAGGTGAAGCCAGGGGATGAAACAGCAGGAGCTAGTCGAGCCATAGTTGAAGATGGTCCTATTGATTTAAAAGATCCTCGATTAGCTGCAAAGGAGCGTGCAAAGCATCGCAATCAAATCACTGCTGAATTATTTAATGAAGAAATCAATGATGTTTCTGCTGCTGAAGTCACTTATGAGGTTGGTTTTCTATTCTTTTGTTTAATCATTTGCTGTTTGTCAAGTTCGTATCAGGTGGTTATATTATTTTAAAGAATTTTTTTAACGAGAATTTGTAAATATCAGTGTCTATGTTGTGGATTCAAAATAAGAGAATTTAGGGTTTGAAATTAAAGAGAGAGGAGTCTTGGGGTTGTAGATTTGAAAGGTTTAAAATCTAGGCTTTAAACTATAAAGCTGATTTCTGATGTGTCACAAATTGGGGTTCAAAGTTTAGCATTTTGAAGTAGATAAGGGTGTGGTCTGAAGTTTGTTGCTGCAAAACTGCAAATAAAAAAGCAAACGGGAGATGGGTTTAAACTATCTAGAAAATTATTTTCTAAATAGTTCTAAGCCCTAAATTTGAGTAGAAAATTTTCCAAGAATAATTAGGAATTGAAATATCAGAATAACCTTAATTCCAGTTTTCCTTGACCCCATAACATGGGTTTATGAGATAATGCTCGTTTATAGTGTCATTTACACTTTTATTGAGTGAGCTATAATTAGGAATACTTACTTTTCTCCGAATTGACAATATTTTCTTTCAGTCAAAATATGTCTCGGATTCATCAGTAATTGGGTCAAAGGAAAAGATAGCCTGTGATCGGAGATTTCTTTTGGCAGGATAATGAGAATTTCATTGAAGATGGGATTCAAATTGAACCATTTAATCTTGACCAAGAAAGGGAAGAAGGCTACTTTGATGCGGAGGGAAATTTTGTTGAGTATGTCAATGAGAATGAATTCAAGGTAAAGTGCTATATTAAAGTGCATTCATTTTTCAATTCGGAATTAAATTTGTTGATGTTCATGTGGATTTTTGCAGGATGCATGGCTTGATAGTGTTGAAGTTGATCCAAGATATGCTGGTAAAAGCACTATGGGAAAAGTTGAGGATGATGATAAAGATGATACTGCTGACCTTTCATCTGAAGACATTGGAATGATAAAGAGGCGTATTGCCAACTTGCTTGAGCCAGGAGAAACGGTAAATTTTATTGCATCTACTTTATTTTGAGTGTAATCTTTTAATTGATTTATTTGCTTGTTGGAGACTTATTTTGCAATATCAGATAGATCTGCCTTTTTGTTCTCTTTCACTTAGGCTTGGAACAACCAAATTACCCCTTTTTTTTCTCCCTTGAATAATATGGCCTTTTACATTTAAATTGTTAGTGAAGTTTGCATTTCAGAGAACTGAGTTTTTGTGTTGTGCAGCTTAGGTTAGTGATCCAAACATAAAAAGCATCAGAGAGGTAGCTTTATATATAAAATTCATTTTATATTCTAAAGAATCTAAACCTCTGGATCTACATGTATATGTCTTATTTTCAACTGTCATTTACTATGCCATTCCTTCTCTTCTTTGTTGATATTACCATGCAAGCACATTATTCTTCTTGAAATAATATTTATGAATCTGAAAACCATTCTTTAGGTTTGTGTCAAATGTCAATTATCAACTATCTATTTTGTACACATTTGAGATGGCCATCAGAAATATTGACTGGCTTCTCAATGCAGTTTTCTGTTGATAGTATCATTTACTGTTTCACCTAGGGGTTTCACAAGGCAAAGGAAGTTTGTTTACATACAAAAGTGTGAACTTCAGAACTTTTAGTTTAAGAATCCATTTATGATGTTTCATTACTCCAGCCTTAAATTAAGAAATCTCCAAATTTAAAATATTTTGCACGCAAGTCCAACTAGTTACTATGAGAACTCACAAAAATGAGGTTCCTTCCGAAACTCACATAAAAAGGTTGATTTAACTTTTATTAAATTGACTTAAAGACTTAAAAATTGCATCTTTTCGAGGGGTTTTCTTAAATTTGATGACATTTGATAGTATTTAACTATTTATCTATTCTTTTTGTTAAATAGATCAAAAATTCTGATTTAGCAAGGAAATTTATTTTTCTTTATTTTTAGTCAACATGCACCTTGGTTCCACTAGGCACATGCCTGGCGACTTGCACTTTGTGCCTTAGTACGCCTTGTGTGCCTCTAACAACACTGGGAATGACTTTACTTAAAAGGTGGTGTGAATAATGGAAATTTGGGTATTTTCCTTCTGGAAAGTATGAAAGTGTTGTGGTTGATATCTTGAAGTAGCAGTATGGTTTTAACATAAGCAGTGTAGAGCTCGGTATTTTTGAAGGCCCAAGGTGCACTAAGGCGCAAAGGGTTCTGGAGCCCGAGGAACAAGGTGCAAGGCATGGTGTGCACCTGGTGGATAGAAGGCACATCTTGACTTTTTTTAAAAAAAGAGAAAAAACAAAAATGTATTTCCTGGTTGAATAATAAGATATAGAATAGAAGATGAGAAAAAGAGGAAAGAAGGAAAGAAAAACAATTAAGGGAGAGAATAGCAGAAGAGAAGAAGTTGTTAGAAGATAAACAACAAAATATCATGGAAAGAATAAGAATAGAAGAAGAGGAGATAACATACATGGAAATATTTGCCCATTTGCCTCAATGGAGAATGATGTGCTGTTTACCTTAGGAGTACTCATTTCTGTAAAAAAATTTTGTAGTAAAAGTTGGATTAGGATAGTTCAAAAGTTCCCTCTTTTTTTTTTTTTTTTTTTTTGCTTTAGTTTTCTATGAGCAATATTCAATTTTAAAAATCTGGACCCACAAATTAGTTAAAACAGGAAAAAAACATTTAAAAAGAATTCAGGCGCATCTAAGCCCAAGGCTGTGTCTGAGGGCCTGGAGGACATAGGCGTGCGTGGCTAGATTGTGCCTTGCCTAGGTATAGTCCAGTGAGGTACCTGTGCCTGGTTGCAAGCCTAGGTATGTCTTTAACAACACTGGTAGATATGTGGAAGTTGTGTAAAGTTACAAGTTTGTTAAGGTCTAATTAGGATTTGTAAATGTTGCAGCATGAAACATAAGGTAATCAAAGGGGGAAAAAAAAAAAAACATTGGTGAATTTTCTTTATTTAGGCAAGCCTTTTTGAAAATTTACATTTTTTTTGCATGGCCTCTGAGCTTTATAATAGTATAAGAATTTTAGTCAATATTTCATTTTAGTTTCATCATGTATCAATTGTGACAGTGCATGCTGTTTCGTGTGTGGCAACTAGTGGCATGAGTTAATTTCATTTTTGCTGACAGGTGTTACAAGCTTTAAGAAGGTTAAAGGGTGGTTCAAATAAGAGGAAAGAGAAGATGTCAGCTGAGACACAACGTCTATTTGACCAGCTGACTGAAGATGCAAACAAACTGTTGGATCAGGGAGAATACAGTTAAGTGTATTACTTGAGCTAATTTGTTCACTGGAGGTCAAAGAACTCTTGTGATATTTGTGATTCATGTTATGCAGGCATAATGATTTTTTTTGTTTTAATATCTTGTCCTATTTTTTTCCCTTTTATTTGTCCCTTTCCTCCTCTTCTCACTACATATGGTCATGTTAAATTCTTGATTAACTCACTTGTTTAAGAATCCATTATGCAGATGTTTATCATGACAAGCAAGAGGTTTTCGAGCGTGAGGCAGGTTGGTGTGATGTTTAGTAGTTTTCCTTTCTGTATTATCTTCTCGTTTTTCCTTCTTCTTTTTCTTTTCTGATACTTGGCTTCAATAAGTCTTATTTTTCCTTAGAACAATCATGAAATTGTTATATCATGTGTCATAATATGCAACTAATTGCACCGGACTAACTGGATTTTGTTACTGGTTCTTCTTGGATGGTCTTCTATGATTCTTGGATGCCAAGTGTGGTAAATCTGTGAAATGTTTGTGGATGTATCTTGTAAACTCTCAGCTCTCTTTATAGCCCATGACCTATATTCATATCCAGAGCACGTCTCTGTGTGTGATCACCTGTTTTATTGTGATCCGTCTTTTTTCATAGCCAGAGCACTCCCAATATCTGGCCACCTCAAAACAGTACCACATCAACCACCACAATCCTCCCTCACAAATCAAATTGCAAAGTGTAGAATGATGTACATTACATGCAATTGAATTCTACATAGGTGT
This sequence comes from Vernicia montana, assembly GCA_949750685.1. NCBI lineage: Eukaryota > Viridiplantae > Streptophyta > Magnoliopsida > Malpighiales > Euphorbiaceae > Vernicia > Vernicia montana. The sequence continues at coordinate 4,468 of CATKHJ011019145.1, forward strand.
AGCCGTGTAGGAATATTTGAAGATCAATTTAGTAATATCAATATCAAAGAGTCCTTTTTCTCTATTTTGTAATGTTTAATTATATAGAACAATTCATTATTATTGCTTGTCATATTTCTCATGATTTATGCATTACTATTATTTCCAAAGAAAAGTTTCATTTATGAAGTACTACTCTACTACCTTTAGCATATTGGCCTTTCACAAATGGTCACTCCTTGTTATTTGTTTGTCTTCTTTAGAAGGATTTGAGAAGTTAGCTCTAGCAAGGGGGAAGGGCCCATCTCTCAGTATGGGCCAGGAAATTTCAGATTACAGCATGAGGAAGGACTTGCCTTCTGATGTATCAAATCAGGGAGCAACCTCTTCAATATTGTCCAATGCTGATGTGAGTGCTTCAAACATAAATATATCTGCTGCAGAAACCTCAAGCAACGGCGCTGATGCATATGACATGTTTGCGGATGATGATGATAATGCTGGACCATCCTCTAATAGTATTAATTTGGTTTCTGGCCCTAATTCTAATGGAATCAATCAATCATCATCAGATGGCCTGAACTCTGCTTCTGAAAGTAAGCTCAATTATCAGTTTGGTTGTTGAGAAGTGTCATGGATGGATGGAATTAAAATTTTTCTTTAGTCATTTGTCTAGATGAGTGTTAATGCATTCTTGGTTGGCCTTGTTTTTTTTACATGTTCTAATTGCTTGGTATGCAGTGGGAGCTTTGCAAGATGATTATGTGTATGATGAGACATCTGGGTATTCTCTCTCTCTCTCACATATACACACACAAATACATATCAAAATTATTGTACTTTTTGATCATTGTGTGTTTGCCTCCTTACTGAGCCATATTTATAGTAATGGATTACCTGACTTAAGGATCTGGTGTTGCTTGAAAGTAAGCATACCTGACTTAAGGGTGTGGTGTTGCTTCAAAGTAAGCTGCAATTGTGGCCCTTTGAAGTGATTCCATGGTTGTCTAGCCCAACTATTGAAATGGAAAAAGGAAGTTGTATAGTTAGATTGTTCACTGGTTCTTTTAAAGGTTATGCAAGTAGGGACTTCTATGTATAGAACTGTTTTTTGGTCATTGCTGTAAATTGATAGACACTTGAAACACGTGTGATATGGTACAAACTTGCTGAACAATATATCATTAGGAAATAATGAAATATATATTTTCAGAAGGTGGGAACACTGAACACATGACTGTTAATTTGTTTAACTGCCAAAAGATTCCTAATATACGTGGGACTTTATCGTTATTCTTGTCCTTGTCTATGTAAAAGATGCTTGCATGGCATATAAGCAGAGGTTGAAACTTCTATGCACCTGTTCTCATTATTTGATAGCACCTTGTTGCTTGTTTCTTCTGGGTTGTCTTTTAAGATTATGGAGAAATAATATTATCGCACAAAACATTCTTGTAATCCATTTTTTAGTTTCTAAGTTTTTAGTAAGTTGTAAAGGACATTCTTGTAATCCATGTCCTAATTGGCAGATTCACATTTTTATCATTTTCTTTTTTATAATGGTTGATGCTGATTTTGTGTTTGGTGATTTATGGGTTCTCCCTTTGCCAACTTGATTCTAGTTTCCAAGTAATTCGGTTTAGCAATTATCTTTGTGCTCTTTTCTTAATTTGGGGCTGGTTCTGAGAATCAATCTTGTTATTAGCTTGGCAGCTTGTTATTTTTTTCCCTTATTTTCTCAGCATAGTTTCATTGGTTATGCATTGGGTTTCCTTAGAAGTCTGATGTCATGCTGACATTAGTTTTCTCTATTCCTCAGGTACTACTATAGTAGCAGTTCCGGTTACTATTATGACCCATCAACAGGATTGTACTGCTATGCAACATCTGGGAAATGGTAATTAACTTGCAATCTAATTTTAGTTTGAACTCTGGATTTCCTTGAGGAATAGCTTTCAAATTAAACTGCTTATGATACAAGATATTCTCATGATTTATTTAGTTCATAATTAGTTCCTATAGGTGATGCAACTCGATTCAATTCAATTCAAAATCAACATCAACATCAATCGTAGTTCAAATGGTGGTATTTTACTATTTTATATGGATCTTAATTCACTGTTCTTCTCATTTTATGGTACATTTTTAAGTAAGGTCTAGTGGTGCTAAATCCTTATCACAATCACTTCTCCCCATTCCTTGATTTACCTTCCTTTTTATTCTCTCCTATAACTTGCATGTGGCTAATTGTCTGTTTCAGTGAATTTGTAAATCTACTTGGACATGGCAGAACCATTTCAATCTTTGCTCCTGCAACTTATCATCAACAGATGCTAGTCCCTCCTTCCTACAATGCATTCATTCCTTGTAATATCCTTTCTAGCATTTCCCACCTCTCTGATATAGTCCATTCTTTATACAGTCCTTTCTAGTGTTTCCACACATTCATCTCAGCACCCTCATTTCTGTCATGCTTATTTTCTGGACCACATGTATACTATCCTTATTGTGGTCTTTAGGTCATTTCAATTTGGTTTTTGATTTTTAAAACTGATTTTTTTTTTTAAAAAAAAAAAAAAAGATTAAAACAAAAGAAAGGATCAGTACTTATCCTTTATAAATGCTTTTTTTTTTCCCTTTTCTTTTTAGTGTCTCAAATGACTTATTTATCCTTTACCTAATACAATACTCCAATTCAAATGCCAAAAGCAAAATAAATCAACTAAAATGAATTAAGATTTGGTTTGGTTCAGTCCTATTTCCAATCTAATTTGGTATATAAAAATTTTAGATAACCTTAATAAATCAATGTACAGTGGGTTTAAAACATAATGACTGCTATTTAATGGTTTTTTCAGATGGTGTTACCATTACCCCTGGTACTGGGATTATTTTTTTAATGAAAGGGTAACAACCTTTATGGCTATTATGTAATGTTAAACTGTTATTATTGGAACAATCAGGATCCTTTGGCTCTAATAGTTTCTTCATTTACTTCCTTTTTTGGAGAAATTTGGAATCCCTAGCTACTTAGATGTGGAGTGGAGAACAAGAGCCAAGGATTAGACCAATGGATGGTTTGGTCTGTGTACTAACAATCACTTGTAGAGATCTAAAGCTGTTAAGGCTGTATTAATAATGTCCTCAATTTCACCATTGTTCTACCGCATTAAATTTCTTTTAGAGGTATTTTGGATGAGATTTCAGGTCATTGCCATGTCTCTTTATTTTGTTATTGGTTGAAGTATTGTTGCATACTGGCCTTAGTAATTGAATGTGATTCTTACACAGGCAGATGTAATTGCAAGCATACATAGCCCAACTAACCCCCTTTTTTTTGTGCCTGCCATTTCTTTTAGGTACTCATTCAACGAGGAGACGGGGACATATGATGAAATCCCTGAAGTTGCAAATGCAAACTGAAGGAAACAGTTTTGTTGCTCACTTGTGGGGTTTGTACAGGCTACCAAGGAAAAAGTTGTATTTTGAGAAACTGGATATTTAAGATTTGATATAGGTGCCTTTCTTTCAGTTAAATAACTAACCCTTTTGCACTGTAATTCCTCACTGAAGAAGAGCTAAGCTTTTGGAATGTGAATGTTCTAGTTTTAAGAATATGTAATGTTTGTACTATTGACTGTGATTCTAGCAGGTTTTTCCTTGTGCCTATGATAGTGGCAGTCATTACATCAATTGGAATAACCACCTTTTGAAGTGGCTTAGAATGTGAAGAAGCCTTATATATATGTACTTGATCTTATACAATTGCAAGTGTAATTGATACGTGGCTTTATAATGATTGTCTATATTGATACGGCAACCCATGCTCTATTATAAGATTTTTCAAATGTCTTTGTTTAGAAAAATCCATTTAAAAGAATTCAATTCAATTTATTTCTATTTGATGAAATTAATTGAATTTAATTGAAAGTGGACTATTAGGAAGAAAGAATATTCATATTCTTTTATTGATAATGAATGGTTATTTCAAACAGTTTTTTACAGCAAAATTTTTTTCTTTTATAATATTTTTTGCTCTTTTGTGTTTCAAAATTAGTTTATTTGGTTTGCAAGGGCGGCTTTTTTTTTCTTTTCTTTTTTTTTTAATAAATTTGATTCGTAAGGACTGCTTGTTTTACAACTAAAAATTTTCCTTTTTCTTATTTTAAAAAAAAAAAAAATTTGGCAGTTGCTAAGGTTTATTAGTGATTATAAAAACTACTTATAATTTTTTTAAAAAAATTTTAGTATCTGGAATTTTAATTTTGACATTATATTAGTCTTTTTAAATTTTAAAATTTAATTACACATTAATACTTTAATTATTAAATTATGAAATATTTCAATCTCTCAAATTCTACATGTTTTATTACTTGCTGTATTGTAAAAAATAATAAATGAATTTTTAGTTTATTAATATGAAAATTGTCTCCAGAGTTGAGATCTCGAGTTTGAGCCTTTAGTGGTGATTAAATTTATTAAAAAAAAATACTATAAGAATTAAGAATTGAAGTGCCTAATATTTTATGAAAATGCATTTTTTATAAATTTTTTTAAAAAATTTATAAAAAAAAAATAAATCAAATCGTGAGTATAGGGAGAGTTTTAAAATTTTCTTTGTAATCCAATTTTAATATATATATATATATATATATATATATATATAAAATAGATTCATTTAATTAGTATCATGTTAGGTAGTAATGAATCATAGAGGATGAGAATAAACATGACTTCCAAAATTTTTAAAGAATCTTAATATATATTAAAAAATATCTAAAATTTAAAAAAAAAATAACTTTTGTCCCCAAACATTTTAAAAAAGTTTTATATTATTCCTTCAATTAGAAGTTAGATTATGGAGATTTTTCTAATTGTTTTGCTTTGATAAATTTAGTTTTAATTAGGGGTCGAATTCAAGATTTTTCATAGTTTCTAAAAGAGACTTCAAAACCACTCATGACCAAAGACTTGTTGATTCCTAATTTCTTTACGTGGGCTGAATAATATTTATAAGGAAGTAAGTCCCATTTGAAGTGGTCCACCGTTAACTAAGCATGGACACGGTTCATGAACCAACGGTTCAAGTTCAAGAAGGGATGTAACCGAGACCAAAACTATGATTTATGGTTCGATCTCGATTCTTGAACCGGACGATTCCAGTTCAGTTTTGGTTTGATTTCAGTCCGATTCCGGGCCAAAATTTTTTTTTTGGGTACTAAATTTTTTTTAAAATTTAATTAAATTATATGTAAAAAATTATAATATAAATTAAATTAAGTGTTATTTTATGTTGGTATTGTATTAATAAGAATAAATTATACAATTTTTTACATCAAATAAACAATGAAATATTATAATAAAATAGATATAGAATTTAGTGAATGAATTGAGAATTGATATTGTAGTTTAATGAGAGAATTGAAAAATGAGAATTGAGATTGTAGTAGTAAAGAGAATTGAGAGAATTAGAGAGAAATATGAATGGTAAATTAAAATAATTTACAAACATCTATATATAGATTTGTTAAAAAATAAAAAGCAAAAGAAAAATGACCGTTTACATGGCAATGGTCAACAGGTGGGCAACAGTCAAAAGAAAAATGACGGTTGCCATTTATGAAGATCATTGGTAAGGCAACGGTAATGACTTTGAAAATCTTTTTGGTTCAGGTTCGGTTCTTAGATGGTTCCAAGCCGGTTTCGATTCCGGTTTAATAATTATGTAGACCGGGACCGAACCCTTCCCTAGTAGGCTCAGTCTCAGTTCGTAATCGGTTAGCGACGGTTCGGTCCGGGCTGGTTTTTAATAGGACCAGGTTCAGTTCGGTTTTGATTCGAATCGGACCGGTGGTATGCCTAACTAAGGGCCTATTGTCTAAGCAAGAATTAGTCATGATTTAAACAGTGGTGCAGCCATATCCAATGATCATAAACACGTCCAAAACATGAGTAACATATATTCATTCCATCCCACAGCCACAGGTTAACCAAAGTTGATCAAAACAAAAATGGAAGTTGAAAAACTTTTTCTGCATACTTTGCTTCTTCTAATCTTCCATTTTCCCTTATCTACTCCTTTAGACACCATAGCCATAAATCAAACTATTCAAGATGGAACCTTTCTAATCTCCAAGGAAAATAATTTTGCTCTTGGGTTTTTTAGCCCTGGCAATTCCAACAACAGATATCTTGGAATTTGGTTTTATAAAGTATCAAAACAAACTGTAGTTTGGGTAGCAAATAGGAATCATCCAATCAATGATTCCTCAGGAGTTCTCTCCATTAATCAATATGGAAATCTCATTCTTTATAGCAACCATAACCAAAATTTACTTGTTTGGTCTACAAATGTTTCATTGCTAATATCAGATACTTACAAAGCTCAGCTTTTGGATTCAGGAAACTTGGTTTTAGTCCAAGATTCAAGTAAAACAATTGTGTGGCAAAGTTTTGATTATCCAACAGATACTCATTTACCAAGAATGAAAATTGGGTTGAATAGAAAGACGGG
>CATKHJ011019242.1:0-17659 GCA_949750685.1 Vernicia montana
AAGTTAAAATATTTAACTTAAAATTTCTACTGAACACGCTCGGTTATTGAGTTTTTAAAATTTTTTATTAAATAACTTTTATACCCTTATCATATTCTTAAATACTCATTTAAAGTTTAATAATATTTATTTTTTAAAAAACTTATGATAAATATTATCCTAATATGATTATTACTTGTAAATTTTTTTATTTATAATTTTATTTTTTTTAATTTCAAAACTGTGTTTAATGGTTAAAACTTAAATATCAATATCACATAGTTAATTACATCCAATAAAGAAGTTTAATAATTTTCAGTAATAATAGTTATCAAACATAATTATTATACTTAGCATTTAAAAATTTCAGTATTTATTGTATTTAGCGCTTAAAATTCAGCACTTAATTTTTCAGCGCTTAATTTTCAGTTTTACCAAACACCATTTAAGCCAATTTGTAGTAAAAATAATAAAAAATTAATTTTTATATTTTTAAAATAATAAAGAATTATTTAAAATTAAAAAGAATTTAAAAAAAAAAAAACAAGAATTTTTCATAGCAAAACCAAAATTTTGAGAATAAGATGAAAAAAATTCATGGATGAGTGGGTTTGACTAGCCCCAAAGAAGAACTAAATGACCCAGATTTTAATTTTAATTTTCTTCTCTAACTGATGTTGGACGGTGAAAAGACGAAATTTCCGATATATGAATTGGAAGAATGAGAGGGAGAGAAAGGAGATCCATGTTTGGATTTTTTCACGATAGGTGAAAAAATTAATCTCATCCATAATTGAAGAATGCAAAAGCCAGACAGAATTTCTCTTCTTTGTTGAAACAATCATCATCATCGGTGGGAATTTTCCTTTTCTTACGTTGATGATTTAGATCCTTTGTTGATTCAAATGGAGGATGGGGGATAGACATTCAGTAAAAGCTGAGAGGGGAGGGGTAAATTGAGTGTTTATCCAGTTAACATGTCAAACTTTAATTTTGAATTTAAACATGATACAGTACAATTACAAAAGAAAAATTTTTTACATTAATTTCATAAGCAGCTATCAACCATGCGGTACAAATGAAACCGCCATCACCATGGCCCCGCAGTGTTGTGTCGTTACATTCTATATTGATCGACGGCGGTCAGATTGTCCAATAAAAAAGGAACCACTAACAACCTGTCATTAAAGAATTTTATTAGAAAATTATTTTAATTACCAATGTTATTGCTTGAATGCTTGTGATAACCAAAGATGAACTCATTGGCCAAAAAAAAAAAAAAACAAAGATGAACTGGCATTTTTTTTTTGCTATTTTTTTTTCTGCAAAACAAAGAAAAGGCATATCTTGCAGTGAAAAGCATAAATATCCTTTTTTTTTTTTTTTTTTTTTTTTTTTTTTTGCATTTTATAATGAATTATAGTGTTACAAAACTTTTATAATTAATTAATTGCAGCAGCTAATTGCCCACAATTGAATGCCAAATGCTATTATTGTTGCATCAGATATGCCCACAATGAAGAATAATATGGTGACAGGATCTGTACAAGGTGATAAGCATGGTGAAGATGAGGTTTAGAAGTATGGACAAGGATGGGTTTGATAACCCAATTATCTAGCGTGAAAGTTGACTATCTCTAGAGGGAAATTTGTGTATGTTATAATCACTCAAAAATTATTAGTTCAGTTTTTCCTTGCTTCATGAGAGAGATAGATTTCAAGGTAGGAAATGATGGCAGCCCTTAGATTGCAAACCAGGACAGTAGATTTCCTCTCCTTGTTATGTTGATGACCCAATTAGAAAATCGGCAGAGACAGGAAAAAGCATAGTATGTAATAGCTCCGCAACAAATGAAAGCCACAGCCAATAACCCCACCAAACAATTACTCAAAATGCAGTGAGTGCCAATTCTGAACAAGAAATTTGGCAAAATATTACTCACCAACATTGCATAAACAATTCCAATAGTCATGGTCACAAACAGCACTACTGGTCTAAGTGGCAGCGACCATAATAGCACTACAATTGCTCCCATACAAACAGTCAGAATAGCCGTATTGAACACCATAAGATAGAATATGGATGGCAGCTGACCGGAGATTATATCTCTAGTATGAAAAGCTACAGGTGCTCCGTGGTTGTCTTCCAGAAATGAGCTGGGGAGATTGCAAACTGTGGTGAAGGCCGCCCCAGTAACAAGTCCTAAAACTACCAATATGACATTTTTTGTTTCTAAGGTGCCCTTTACATGAGCTCTGAGTGGCAATGACCGAGCTTGAAGAGCACCAGCTTCACACAGGATGCGGCCAATGGCACTAGTAGATATCTCCCAAAAACAACTTTCATAGTAGAGATCTAACGCCGTTAATCCTTTCTTGTTCACGGAGTTGATTCGCACCAGAGCTCTACTCCCAGGAAGCAACAACTTCACAATCTGTTGAATTTTTAGGGGAAAAGTACTTAAAAAGAAAGCAGGAAATTAAAAGGAAACAAATCCTCAATCTCAATCAATTTGTTGTTGTTGTTGTAGATGTTGTGCGAATGAGAGAGGATTACCTCAACGAGTTTGTTGGAGACTGCAACATGTAAAACATTGTTTCCTTGTCGGTCTTTTCTGTGAAGGAGATGCTCTTGATTCAGCTTCTTAATCTCTTCCAGCAAGACTTCAAAAGCATCGGGTTGGTAATTTTTTGCAGCCATAAGAAGGACAGTATCTCTCTGTGTGGTCACAGTTCGAACAGCTTGTGGGCATGCGGTGATCAATGCCCGTATCACTTCTCCATAACCATTGAGTATAGCTATTTGAAGAGGAGTCTCGGAAAACTTGTCTTTTTCAAGGCAGAGATCAGAATCATGCTCAAGCAACAGCTTTACAATTGGAAGATCACCCTTTTTGCAAGCTAAATGTAAGGCAGTAGAACCTTCCCCATTTTTGAGTCTAACAAATTGAGGGTACTGTTTTGCAATTTCCTCGGCGACACGGCGGCTGCCATGCTTGCAGGAAACCAGCAGAGGGTTCTCTCCCCATGTGGTGGGGGCAGCTTCAAAAAATTCAGGGTCGGTTGATATGTACTTTCTCACCGATTGAACATCGTCCCGTTTGATGGCTTCGAATATTGAATCATTTTGTAATTTAGACATCTCTCTCTCTTCTACTTTTACTTTTCCTCTTGAGGCTTTGGTGGTTTGGCTTCTCTCTCACACTTCAAACTGCATTTTATACTACACGTCACTGCCTCTGGAAGTTTTCTGTTGAGTTTCGCGGACATTTCAACTTCTCTTTTACGTGTGAAACAGCTTCATGTTGGTCTAAAAACAAAACATTTTTTTTTTAATTGATGTCACAATATTTATTAATATAAGCAATGTTATTAAACCGGCTCGGTCTGGTGAGTCGATCTAGTTATCCAAGCACTAAATTGAGCTGAATTTATAATTAGACCGGATTTGCAATTAATCCATAAAAAATTATGTAGTCTAGACGATTGATCCGGTGTAACCTAGCGATCTCTTAATTTTCATTTTTTTTTTCTTTTTCACCATAACTTACTCTTGTTTGCATGTTTCTACGTCTCCAATGGATATTAAAACAATGAGGATATTATTTGTTTTCATGTTTTTCATATATTTTTCTTCATAAGAAATATAAATTAGCAAATAAATTATTTTTTAGCCTGTTTGAATAAATTATTATGATGTGCACTTTTATTTTCATTTATGAAGTTTTTTTTTAATCATTTTGCATTTTCATTCTATATTTTAAGTTAGAAAATTTTCATTTTTTTTTAATTCTTAATATTAAATTAATTTTAATCTTTGAAATTTAATAATTAATTATATTTTAATTCTTAAATTGATATATAATGAAATATTTAAACTTATCAAAAAATTTACATAATTTGATGAAAATGTAAGGATTAAAATTATTAAATCTCAATTTCCTTTTTCTTAATCTATGATGTGATTCATGGATATAATGATTTAAAGATACATGAAAGATTTAATGGATTTATTTATGCATTTATGTTTTTTTTTTAATGTTTGTAAACTAAAATATTTAGTTTGTTAATTTTTTACTTTTGAGTTGAAATTTAAGTATTCATAAAATTTTTAATATTTTATATTTATTTTGTTATATAAAATTATAAATTATAAAATTAATTAATTATTTTGACCCACAGGTTCAACCATTGACCCGGTGGTTGAATCACTAACCCAGAGACGTAGCTTATAGACCGGATTGATGTTCGGAACGAGTTTAATAACACTGAATATAAATAAAAATAATAATATATATAATAAATATAATGATTTTTTTTAGCATTAATTTATTTGGCATAAATTTAATGATTTAGCTATGTCATAAGTATACATTCCGCCAATACAAGAGCATCATATGAAAAGTAAAAATTAACTTATCATTGGGTATACATAGAGATTACATTTTTCAATTGGAACTCGAGAAATTGAAACTTTCCTCGTATTCCTAAGATAATTTTAAGAGTAACTAAGTATTTAAAAATTAAAAAACGTAGTACTAGTGAAAAATAGATAATATACAGTTTTTCTAAAAAGTCAATTTAAAATGGGATTGGTGTACAAAGGGATTATATACTCTTGTAATAAAATAAAATAAAAAAAATCTTTATTATTGTATTCAGGTGCTACAAAGAATATGAATAGTAAAAATTTGAAAAATTTATATCTAAATATCCTTGAGCTTGGATTCTGATAGGGTGAATGAGAATGATAGATTCTTTGTTTTACAATTATTAGACCAACCAAATTTAGAATTGTAGTTTTACAATTATAAAAACAACTCTAGTAGTTATCACTAAATTTTAAGACCAATAAATTCAATGATATACTATTATTGCTAGCAAAATTTATATATAGAGAGATTTTGCTCAAATTAAAAGAGTTTATTTCTAATTGCAAAAAAAAAAAATGTAATTGGTATCACATCATATTCAGGTTAGTGATATTGATTTATTATAACAAAATTAAGATTTGGTTATCACAAGTGATAGATTCATCAATAACTATACATGAAACTAAGCCTGGTCCCAATAAAAGCAGAGTTTTTGCTGTCTCCTCTTTGCATTTGAAGGGGGGTGGGGGGCTAAATATGGCGATATGTGGCACCTCTAAAAAATTCAAGACCGTATTTAAATAGTTGATAATTAAAATTACATTATATATATATATATATATGAAAAATACAAAAAAATAAACAAATGAAATATAGAAAGTGAATATATAAATACAAAAATTAAATGAAAAAGACAAAAAATAAATAAATACTTGTAATATGAAAATCATACTTTGAAAATATAATTATACAAATTTTAAATATGTAATTACAAAATATAATTGAAATGATATAATAATATAATAAGTTATTATATTCACATTATGTATTAAAAAAATAACAGTCAAATAAAACTTAATAAAAAATAATATAATATTAAAGGACATCAATGATAATACTGCTATCTAAAATTACTTGATTTGGCAAAAAAAAAAAATCTAAAATTACTTATGGGTCAAGTTGCAATCTTAATTTATGAAGAAAATTATAAATTAGATTAGGTGAATTTTTAAAAATTTTAATTTTTTTAAATTTAAACTTAATTTAGAAATAGGTGATCCGAATTAAAATTCTTAATAAAAGAAGAGAGGAGAATTACAATAAGAAAAATTCTTATTTATATCAAATGTATAAATTTATCTCATAAACTAAATTAATAAATAATAAGATATCTTAATAATATAACTATTTTATATATCAATACAATATATTTTTTTTCATTATATTTTTATTTCATTAAATCGGTATATATATCAATATTGGTAATATTGGTAAGGCTTGCCTTACCACGTCTAGTGTTGGCCTTCATGTGACTAAAGAGTCTACGCAACCGCGTAAAGTAGTAAATCTCAATATGGCGTCATGCATGAGTGATAAAAAGATTCGGTTAGGAGATGCTGGCCGTAAGCCCGTTAGCCTGTTGATTAGGTGAAGTTTTGGGAAAATTACCATGAAAAATACTTCCTATTAGATTGGAAGCTCCTTCCTTATTTTTCTGTAAATTGTAAATGCATAGGCTTATCTTTCATGGGCAAGAAAAGGAAACTTAGACAAGTAAATATCTTTTTCTTGGAAATTTTTTGAATTTCACAATTACAAGAATTTAAACAAGTCACAGTTAACAATTAAACAAGTTAGACTCCGTTTGTTTTACGGAAAATAACATGATTGTGGAAAATATTTTCTATAAAAAACAAATTCCGGGAAAACTAAATATTTTTTGTTGATTGGATGTAATAGTGGAAAACACCCAAAAATATTTTTCAGTGTTTGATGCACAGTATTGAAAATCAATTTTTTTATTTATTTAAATAAACAATAAAATATTATATTTTTACATATATCTAACATAAATATGAAATCAAACTTACAACAAATAATAATAATAATAATAATAAAAGGTCATTAATCATTAATTATATATAGAATTTTAAATCTTGATGACCCCTCGAATACATCAAAAAAAAATTTGATTGTGTTGAAAGTTCAATTAAATTGTTTCTTTCGATCTGATTCCATAAAAAGTTTAGACAATGCTATTGCATCATTACATTATGAGAATTTACAGAGATCAAATTCGACTCCTTTTAGAGAAGAAAAAGCAATTAAAATCATTTAACAACAGAAAAAGATTTTAAAGTCTAAAAATTTGGATTGGAGATTTACAAGGATCAAACTTTTTATGGTTTTCCATGAGTTTTTCTATGTTAAAAATATCATAGATATACACATCAAGCTAGAGATATGCACAATGATATTGCAAGCTAGAGAATACATAGAAAATTAGAGTAGAAGAAAACATACCTTAAGAGAATTGTCAACAAGAATGAAGAAAGAGTAGATTGAAGTAGTCGATACTGTGAAATAACTATATGAATCAGTTATTTTGCTCAAAGCCCTAATTTTTTGGTATCTGAGGCGTGAGAGATCGCTTAAGAAAATAATTTCCCGTTTTCTAAACGGAAAGTTGTTTTCTCTTAAAACTGAGTTATGTTTTTTGTTGGCTATAAGTAATTTTCCTTTGATTATATTTTCTTTTTACGCACCAAACACTAGAAAAGGCAGAAAATATTTTCCCATACAAATATTTTTCATAAACAAACGGAGCTTTAATGTTAAAATTTTGAGTAATCATACTAGCAATTCCTCTGGAAAAAAAAAATACTAACAATTCGAATAATTAATTGGTTGCGTCCTAAAAGTGTAGGAGGTCAAGAATTTTTTAGGTTTCACATAATTCCCTTCACCTTGAAAATTTTGTGATACATAAATAAATAAAAAAATTAGCAAATTACTAATCAAATTCAGACCTTTAGCTTTAGTAATAATTTTATAACATAATTGAACACCATCGTCAAGGTTTTTGGAATTAATGTCATGGTTGGCCACAACTGAAATAAAATAAAGCATTATTAATATAATTGGTAATAAAAGATAAAAGTGGCCAATCAATTTTTTTTAAGTAGTATATGTTTTATCATCTAATCCTAAAAATTTAGACTTCTTAATTCTTATAAGGTGAAGGCCAACAGAACTTCTTTGTAACTTCAGTTCATTTGGAACGAAGTTATTAGGCAACTGTCATTCCCCCCCTCTACATACGGTTCCAATTGCATTCTCAGTAACTTCAGTTCATCCGTGACGAAGTTACCAGGCAATTGTCATTTTTTTCTCCCTGTACATACGATTCGAATTACATTGTCTGCAATTTCAGTTCATTTGGAACCAAGTTACCAGGCAACTATCATTTTTTCCCCTTTGCATACGATTCCAGTTGCATTCTCCCGTTGACCTGGACTGGAAAAAAAAATCCATTGTTTCATTTTTTTTTTCCCTCTTTTTTGGTATTTAAATTCCAATTATCTTGAAAACAAATTGCCAAAAAAACCATATACTTAAACACTGAAGGAACTGTTAGAAAAACCCTCTATATATTTTAAGTTCATAATTTTTTCTTGACGAAGACTAAGTCTACTAGGGAATATTTCGTGTGAACTGAAGTATAAGAATTTATATCCAAGACACTTGTTAGCTCATTTTTGTTCATTTTGTTTCTCTGTGTTAACTGTTAACAAAATGAATTCTTGGCAAATTTCACTCGAAGCGATGATGAAGTTAAAATCAAATTCTACAGTTTTTGATGATGGTGGTGATACAGAGTATCATCAGTTAGAAGACACTGAAAGCCCTGGATATAATGAATTTGAGTCTGAAGATAGCATTGGGCAACCTGCTTTAAAAGGTTTGGATGTGTTAAACTGGTCCAAAAGCATTACTCCGCCATGTATTATATGGACTGAGGCGGCGAGGGAAGGGAGGATCAGTTTAATGAGGGAACTTTTGAACCGTTACCCTGAGTCTGTGATGGATATTACACCAACAACAAGAGAAACACCGCTTCACCTTGTGGTAAGGCACGGTCACTGTGTGGTTGTCAGGTGGGTGATTGAGACGCTGAGACAGACAACTTGTTACAAAGATGTCATTAATAGAAAGGATTGCAGTGGCGATACAGTTCTGCATCTTGCAACTTACAGGAAACAATTCCAAGTAACACTTTCTCTCTTTCTCCCCTGTTCTTCTTCTATTACACTATATATATATCATTTTTATTGCGAAAATTTTAATTTCGTGTCTTCAAAAGGTTATTTTTATTGCATAATTAGTACATAATACTTAAATTTCAAATAATATGCAATTAAAATTCAATTAAATCAATAAACTTTTTAATTTAATAGTAGTATAATTATTTTCAAGATTTTAAGAAAAAAAAATCAATGAGCTTATAATTTACTTAAATAGTACTAATACTTTAGGAAATGTTTGATAAGTAGTAATGAAATGTATAATATAATCAAATGCATTTTTAGAATAATGTTTAAATTAAAAATGCATTTGATTACATTATGAGTACTTTATCAAATGAATGTATTGTAATAGGCTAGGTTTCCTCTTGTATGTTCTTTAGGCCTGCAAAACAAGCAATGAACATCAAAGGACCGAACCTTATGCTCAGCGAAGACACTTCGATATTTAAGTTAGAAATGATGACTTAGGGTCATAGGAAGAAGATGAATTTTCTTGAACTAGAGAGTATTCTTTTGTAGAAAGAAGGAGATGAGAAAATGTAGATAGCAAGTTACCTGAAAATGAGATTTCTTTTCTCTTTATATATGGTTTAGGCTTAGTAGGTGATGAGTGCATAGTCTAGGTGCAATGATAACAATTTTGGTTTTGATAAGATGGGTGTCACACTCCAACTTGTACATAGGCAGCATAAATCATGTACTTTGTCATGACTAAATTGGTGAATTCACACGTGACAAAGAAGGGTACGCCGCCCTCAAGCAGGCTTTTCCTGACAAACCTTTTTTCGTCTACTTGACAATTGACAGACACTATAGTGCATGAACATTTGATTGTGGTGTCTAGGCGAAGATGCTTGAACAAAGGTAAAGAATTAGGATGGTTAGCCTCGTTCCTTAGCCATGAAGGCTTTTCTAGTGGACTTTACCTTCGTTGGGCATCTAGTTCTATGGTTTTACTAGCAGGTCTTTTTTTATTAAGTCCAATTTGGACTTGAGTTATTTTTTTCCTTATCAATTATATTGCATTACGGTCTGTCAAACGTAATATTAGAATCTAACCTAACACGATGTGTCATTTTAATTTTGGCGATAATCTATGTATAAACAAAGTGGAAGCTAATGCATAATTGAATCTCCTTTTTCCATAATAGAAAAATGTGGAGAGAATCAGTGACGGAAGCGGTAGTAGCTTTCAACATTTTAGAAAACTTTTTATGAATATTATACTTATTAAAAAATTTTCAATAATTAGCATTATTTGCCACCCTTACATTTTTTTTTCAAAAAATTTTTATTGCCTCTTTAAAATAAAAAATATAATTTCTTTAACAATAAATTAAATTCTTATTTGATGAATGAAAATTCTAATTAAATCTCTTTATAAGTTATAAAAATAATGTTAATTAATTAAACTAGATAAATTTGTTATGAAAGAAATCACATTAAAATCATTTACAAAAATTTACCATTAGCTTATTTATAATATAAATTTTATTAATATTTTTTAAAAAAAATTGTAAAAAATTAAAAATAGGAAAGAAGAGGAATATATATATATATATATATATATATATATATATATATATATATATATATATAATCTCTAGTAGATACCTAATTTCATAGTCATGAATAAATATTCAAAGATAGCCAAGCAGAAAAATCTGACAACAGTGGAGTTCTACACGAGTAATTATGAATAATTTTGTTCTACTTCCTCTATAACATTAGTTTCTTTTTTTTTCATCTTTTTCTTTAAAAATTTCTTATCATGGACCATGGCATCTGTCCTCTGTTTTTTCAAATGATGCAGACTCTAAAATTGTTGCTTGAAGATAGCCCTACTCACAGTGAAATGGTTGAGGTAAATGCCAAGAACAATAGTGGTTTTACAGCTTTGGACATTTTACATATCCTACCAAAAGGTAAGGAGGTTGATAAGGAAATCGAAAAGATTCTTCGAAGAGCAGGAGCTTCAAGAGGTAAAGAAATTAAAATTGAACAGAAACTTAACAGTAATAACAACAATGAAGTTCGTATTGAACTTGGAAAACAATGGCACCGACCATTACCTCAACAGGCTAATAACAATAAGTATCATGGATTGTTGATTACAGCAACTCTGTTTGCAACAATGACATTCCATGCTGCATTAAGAACCCCCACTATCATTTCAGAAAATTTCCCAAATGAATCCAGCAAAGACTCTGAAATTAACCATCTGTTCATTTTGTTTAATTCGATTGCCTTTTTCACTTCGGTGGCATTGATTACTTTCCTCACACATGAACTTCCTTTCAAGCCTTGGCTGGTAATTTTAGTATCTTCAACAATTGGAGCTTATATGTGCTCAATAATGGTTGTATCACCTCATGATGTAATCATAGTGTTCTTTGTTGGAAGTTTTATCTTGTTAGCAACCTTCTTCAAATGTGTGGCTTTGGACAAGCTTTTGGTTGATTATATACAATGGGCATGCACTAGAATTCGAGCAATAAATTAAAAGCTTAGTGATACAGGAAGACCTCTTCAGCCATTTCTAGTAATCGTGTGCTAGATTTTTACTGTCCTAATGATAATATATATAATTTCTACCTGTAATGACAATGAAAGTTATGAATAATTTCTTCATAATATGTAAGTGTAATTGGTAATGCCCAAAGGCAAGAATCTATATAAAATTGTTGAATTGCTGGTTGTTTTATTTTTGGCTCCTTATTTCAACATTCTCTTTCCAATCCTGGAAAGTTGAGGGCTCTGGTCTGGCATTTCTCTACGCTTTGCTCCATTGCTGAGATTTTGAGAAACAGAATGGGTCTGAATGACAGGTTTTGATTGTACACAAGTTTTTTCTTCATTCGTTTATCTGCTTCCCTATCACATTAATACTTAAAATGCAGAAATTTTTTCCATGGGAGATTTCTCAGCAAGCTAGGGGGTTTTGTTGACTTTTGACCCAAGAGAGCATTAGGACTTCATTTTTTTAATTCTTATTACATATGTTATTAGTTGGCCAATCTCCTTATCTTCAGCGTAGATTCTGGTTGCTGTAACACGAAAATAATTAATTTAAACATACTTGAGAATCAAATGCAAAGAGCTTACAGCACAATCTTCTTTTGCAAAGTCAATTTGGAGGCCAGAGTACCTATAAATTACACTCCTTAATAACTTCCAAAAATAAGGCCATAGACATTACAAATTTAAATTTACAAAATTGAGAAATCCATTATCATGCTTTCTGCCAAAAGAATCAGAATCAAAATCAAAATAATCTTCCCTTCGTTACCATCATCATCAGCAGAGACAATTGCCATCAACGATCATCTTTTAAACGAAATTCTTCTCCGTCTGCCCGTCAATTCAAGTGCGTCTCAAAGCACTAGCTCTCTCTCATCTCAGATCCTCTCTTGTTGAGATTTATAATTCTCCCTCTACGCAATTTAATGTGTGTGATGGTTTGTTAAGTACAAGATTGATCTTGATGAAATTGTAAGGGCATTTCCTGAGATGATTAGAAGCTATATTGATCCTTCAGCATTGAATTACTATGTTTTTCAAGTAATGTACATTTTTAAGGGAGAAAGTGAGGATGACTCCTACTTGGTGCTGCACATTCCTACAAAAATCATAAGGTATAATTTGAAGGATAAAAGTTTTAAGAAGCTTTGTGATTTTAGTCCAGTTGGGAAGGAGGATGCATCATACATGCTACATAGCAATTAGACCTAAAAAAAAATATTGTTAATATCTAATTTCATCGTATCTCACAAAAATAGCAATTATAAATTTAAATTCTTTTTTATATTTTATTTATTTTGAATATTGGAGGAAGGGAAATTGAATGTGAATTTACCCAGGTTGTATATATATTTACCATTAGATTATACCTTGTTAAAATTATGAATTCAAATTTAAAATAAGAATTATGAATTAAAATTCTTTTTTTATTAATTCCTTCAAAAAAATTAATTTTATTACTTCAAACTTATGAAAAAAAAAAATAATGATCATCATATTTATATCGGAGTGCAAAAAATAGAAAATATCATGCCTAAACATATATTATGTCTTTCAGAATTTGATTCTTATTCACATATATTATACCTAAAGTTATAACCTTTATGTAAGAAATTTTAATATAAATGAATAAATAATTTTTTTTAAAAAAATATATATATCTCATTATAGACTATGGGATGGGTTTGACAATTCAAATGGTGCTTAAATTTTCTGCATATTAAGATTAAATGGCTATAATAATATATATAATGACATCTATAGAAGAATTAGACATTTCTACTTACCTTAATAATGGGAAAAGGAAGATAAGAACAAATTAGGAGTCATATCTTTCCATTCAATTCATCATATTACCAATTCCTTATTGGTTTGATAGAGACACCTTCTTTTGTAAAATGCAAGCATGAAACACAAATTTAATTAAACCCCAATAATAAGTAATTTTAGTGACTACCCACAATATATCATTTTCAATATTGGAGCCTTAGTCATCACCCTTTATCCTTTTCCTCCTTTTTCTTCTTCCTATCTTCCTATCTTCTACCCAATTTAATGTGTGTGAAATGGAGAGATATTGTACCAATTAAGTACCAATGTTGATCTTGATGGAATTGTAAGGGCATTTCCGGAAATGATCCAAACCTATTGTTCACCATGTATTTTTCAGATAATGTGTATTGTTAGGGGAGAAAGTGACGATGGTGAGTCCTGTTTGGTGCTGCATATTCCTGCAAAAAATCATAAGGTATGACTTGAAGGATAAAAGTTTTAAGAAGATTTGTGATTTTAGTGTAGAAGTGGATGCCTCAACAAAGGGACATTGTAATGTCTGTGAATACGTTAAAAGTTTAGCCTGTGTTTGATGATATAGTATAATTTATGCTGCCAATGATAGGTTTGGGCCAATATTCCAAGAAATTCTTTCTTCTAATAATGGGCTATTATTTGTGTACTACATATTTTCCCTGCTGTATTTCTTTTTTTCTTTTCTTTCTGTTTTTGAGGGCAAGGCATTGTATTTCTTTCTATAAATTTATCCTCGAAATCTTTGTGATGACTAATATCATTAAATCAAAAATTCATTGTTGAGATTGTATTTATTTCTTTCTTTCTTTCTTTCTTTCTTCTGTTGGACAATTCGGATGTTGGAACCGACATTTAACAAGTTTTAATTTAAATAATACTCAATGATGCATGTCTTTCGCCTATATACACTAATCATGTTGTTAATTATAAATATTTGAAAATAAATGTTTAGACATGGAGTACACATCAAGGTCTAAACTGGGGCAAATTTTTTTTTTTTGTAAAAGAATTATTAGTGGTCTGAATGTGACACACGTTGCCCAATTAATTATGTTAAATGGGTTCTGAACCACACAAAATATATATATATATATATATATATATATATATATATATATATATATATATATATATATATATATATGTTAAATGGGTTCACTGGGCCACAGTCCATACAGCCATGGAATCTATGAAAAAAGCAGAGGAGAGGACCATTGACCAAAAGAGACATTATTATAAAGCAAAGGGCCTCCCCCCTGTTTCACTTTCACATAGAAGGCGATCTTTCATAGTTGGACTTTGGACCAATCCAAAACCCACCCACCAATTGCCAGCTAAACAAATTCATAATAAAGAACCCTAAAATCAATACTAGAATAATTAAATACTCTATACAATTTTTCCAATATACATTTAACAATTTCAGGTCCATGACGTGGTAAAATGGTAACTATTGCCAAAACCCAAGAGGCCTAAATCAACACAGAAATAAATAAATTCCAGAACTGCAAAAGTACCTCACTGCAAGGTCAAGAAGCTGCATGCCGTAGAGATTTGGCAACGCACCTGTTTGGCTGTTTGCTAGAGAACAAATGACAATCCAAATAGCTGAATTATCTTCAAGAAATGATCCAAATTTGCTTAGTGTTTAGAGGTACATTTTCTGAGAGACAGACTGACATTTTTCTTTTTTGGTTGTTGATAATTGGCTCTTTTCTAATAAACTTATATGCCTTCACACAACAAAGCTGGGACCATTTAAAGATCCACAAATCTTTTGTTGCTTATACTTTTGGCAATAAAGAATTCCCAAGAATCCGACAATGTCAATCAAAATTCCACTATTCTTGTTGGATGGTTTCAATTGTGTAACCTCACTTCATATTATCAGTATCCTTATTTGGCTTGGTTTGGTTGGAACCTTCTCCATAAACGTATACATCACCATTTCCACAAATCTTGTTAAGTAGCCGAAATTCTTGATAAAAATAAGCACTTGTGCTCTAATGTCGTCATTGTCATTGCTGCCATCATCAAATACCATTTAAGAAAATTAAAGCGAAGAAATTTAGCCCGCGATTAACTGCAAAATTGGCCTACCACAAGAACCCAGATCAACTTTTCACAAAATAGATAGCATGTTATCTTCCAATCTCTTCAAGCTTCCAGAGGACTTGCTTCATGTTTGGTCTAAGAGAAGGTGAAGGAGAAGAACAAGCCATAGCAAGTTGAAAGAATTTTAGTACACATTCTTCAGTAACAGGGCTTTCCCTGTCATTTTGATTGCTAAGAAGTATGTCTGGATGGTATAAATCTGTTATTCTTCTATCAAGTACTGCATTTCTCATGAAAGTAGGCAAAT
This sequence comes from Vernicia montana, assembly GCA_949750685.1. NCBI lineage: Eukaryota > Viridiplantae > Streptophyta > Magnoliopsida > Malpighiales > Euphorbiaceae > Vernicia > Vernicia montana. The sequence continues at coordinate 15,351 of CATKHJ011019242.1, forward strand.
GAAAATCATCATCAGGGATTGGATTTTCATGGATCGGTTCCTTCCCTGAAAGTAATTCAAGCAAGATTATTCCAAGGCTGTATATATCAGTTTGCTCACTTGCATCTTTCATTTTGATAAGTTCAGGAGCTTTGTATCCATCAGCTGCAGAAGCTTCAAGCATTTCTTGAGCAGCAGTAGGATTCAAGAGTAGATGTAGGCCAAAATCTGATATATATGGTTGGCAATTTCGATCCAACAAAATATTTTTGGACTTGAGATTTCCATGAATTATAGGCTTCTGTAATCCTGTGTGAAGATGATCCAATCCTTCAGCTATGCCAATGGATATCCTATAAATGATGGCCCATTTGTGAGAGACAGCATTTCCATCTGCCCATAAAAGAACAAAATTGGACCATTTTCAAGAATTATTGCAACTTAAAAAAGTACTTCAAGAATGTAAAAAGTTTTCTCAGAGCAGATAGAAATTTGGTATACAAAATTGATACACCAACATTATCATTATTTTCCAATTAGAAATGGGAAGAGAAAATGACAAAAGGTAGGTACCGACAAATATAAATTAAGGAGTGAAGAACCCAAAAAATTTTGTTGGCTACATACCCAATAAGAGATCTAATGTAGGCAAAACAAGATTTTGAGCCTAAAGAATCCTCAGTGAAACTTATAGCCCAACCACCCAATCTCCAGGAAAAGAACAGATGAAATAAATGAACATAATTGGAAAATGAAGTTAAAAGGCAAGAAAACAAAACAATTTTCTATAATTGATTTTTTTATCCAAAATCTATGCAAGTTACAAGATGCCAAAACCAAACCATGAAAAATTCAATTTATCAAACAGAAATTACATAATGCAAAATCAGTAGAAAAACTGAATTAACATTTTACAGAATTTGCTACATTTGTGTTCATTTTATTAAAATTAAGTTCCAGCTACTTAAATGGTTGTTACCCTGTTTCCATTATTACTCAATTCTTTTTTTGGGTTTTTTGTGAAAAATAAATATTACCAAAAACCCACTTAAATTTTAACATTTGTCAGAAAAAATAATCAACAAAAATGAGGACTCGCAGAATATATGTACAGGAAAGGAAGTTTTCTGTTTGTTTTTCTCCTCAACTAAACTCAAATAGTTAACTTGGACTCAATTTTATGAAAATTTATGATTAAAAAAAAAAAAAAAAAAGGAAGTTCTCTGTTTGCCACAGAAAATATGTACAGGAAAAATTAACATTTTCTCACAAACCAAACAGCAAATCAAAGTATATAAAACCAAGACACTTACCTCTAATGAACTGAGCCAGATTGCCACGTCTGAAAAACGGATGAACAAGAAGCTTTTCACCTCTAGGCCCTGCATAGAACCCTAAAAGAGGCACTAAATTAGGATGTCTAATGCAACCCAGCAACTGTATCACCTCCCCAAAATCTTTAGCCCTTGCAGTGCAAACTGGCCTCAAGAACCTAAGCAGCCTCACACAGTTACTCCTCTGCAACAAGGCCTTGTACAAAGTACCATAGTTAGATTTTCCTATCACCTCTCCTGGAGCATCAAGAACATCACTTATTGTAAGGTCTTGACCACCTTGAAATGTCATCAAGTCCTCTGTTTCTGTCTCCTCTCCATGCTTGTGCTCAGGGCTTTCTATGTCATTGTGGTCATTTTTTGCCCTTCTTTTGAAATAAAGAAATATGAGAAGTATGAGACTTATCAAGAAAGCTGCTGAAACTAGTCCAAGAATCAGTTTTAGCAAGTGAGTATTATTCATTTCTTGTGAAGTTGTGATATTTTTTTTTAAGTTTATTAGACTACTAAGAAGAGCTAATAAAAGTGCAGGGAGACAAAGAACAGAGAATTAAGATCTGGGTACAGTGAGAGAAAGAGAGGAATTGAAAATGTTGGGGGTTAGTGAAAGCTTAGTTTAAGATTTGTATGGAAAAGTGTGAAAGAGAAGACACTAAGATGAAGATAGAATTGAACTTTTTGTGGGGAGGGTGTGGAACCAAAGATTTATTTGAGTTATTCCTTATTAGAGGAAAGATTTTAAGGAAAAGGAAAAGGAAAAGGAAAAGGAAAAGAAAGGTTAAGCAAAAATGAAAAATGGGGTTGGATCAAAGGGAGATAATTGAGGCTGTTGGATTTGAAGAATAAAGAGGGAAGAAATAGTGCAATTATGCCATTATGGAGAGCTAAATGGAGTAAAGACAGATCTAGCCATGTGATGTTTTATCAATTTTGAATGTTTTGCTTGGGTTGCTCCTGTGTAAGTTCTGCCAAAACCATTTAGGGTGCAATTAGAAT
>CATKHJ011019294.1:0-14830 GCA_949750685.1 Vernicia montana
CATTTCTTCTTTCTCCTCATCTGTAGAAGGGCTCTGTTCAGAACTTATTGTAAAGTGATTAGCAAGAGGACAACTAATCGCTTTAGCCTTGTCCATATTAAATCTCTGAAGTACTTTCTCAATGTACTTCTCCTGTGACAATCATGTCTTCTTGACATTTCTGTCTCTGATAATCTGCATGCCAAGAATTTATTTTGCTGGCCCTAAGTCTTTCATGGCAAAAGACTTATTCAGCTACTTTTTCAAGCCGTTGATTCTGGAAACATTATGGCCAACAATCAGCATATCATCTACATAGAGCAAAAGTATAACAAAATCATCATCAGAGAATTTCTTCACAAAAACACAATGGTCTGAAGTAGTCTTCTTGTAGCTTTGCTCCCCCATAATCGACTCAAACTTCTTGTACCATTATCTCGGTGCTTGGTTCAAGCCGTAGAGGCTTTTCTTTAATTTGCAAATATAATCCTTTTTTCTTTTTTCTTCGAAACCCTATGGCTGCTCCATGTATATCTCTTCCTTCAAATCACCATGAAGAAAGGCAGTTTTGACATCCATTTGCTCGATCTCCAGATCAAGACTCGCTGCTAAACCCAGCACTGTGCGGATGGATGTCATTTTCACAACTGGTGAAAAAATCTCGTTAAAATCAATTCATTTTCTTTGGTTGAACCCTTTAACAACCAATATGGCTTTGAATCTCGGATGGAGATTGTGTTCTTCATGCTTGATCCTGAACACCTATTTATTTTTCAAAGCCCTCTTGCCTTTTGGCAACTTCACCAGCTCAAAAGTTTTATTCTCATGCAAGGATTTCATCTCATCTTGCATGGTTTCAATCCATTTCTACTTGTGTTAATCATTCATGGCTTCTTCAAAGTTCTCAGGTTCTCCCCTGTCAGTGAGTAGTACATACTCATTTGCTGGATATTTGATAGAAGGTTGTCTTATTCTATCACTTCTCCTCAACAAAACTGGGAAAGGCACAGGTGCTGGTGGTTGATGATGAACATCATCATCATTGTCATCATCCGATTCAATCTCAACGAAAGCATCATTTATCTCAGGTTGAGCATCCTGAGTTCATCTCCAAATTCTCTCAGCACCATTGTTGGAGGAACTAATTCCAAGTTTGTTGAGTTACCATTGGAGTTAGGAACATCCTTATCCATCTTGTCAATATCTTCAATGGTCTGGTTTTCAACAAACACAGCATCACGGCTTCTGACAAGTTTCTTCTGGACCGGATCATAAAATCTATAGCCAAATTGATCTTGACCATAGCCAATAAATATACATTGTCTGTCTTAGTATCAAGCTTGGATCTCTCATCTTTAGGAATATGCATAAAGGTTTTGTAGTCAAATATTCACAGATGATCATAGGAAACATTCTTTCCTGACCAAGCTTTCTCCGGAACATCTTGCTTAAGAGGGACACAGGGTGAGTAATTCAACACATATACAACTGTTTGTAGAGCTTCATCCCAAAAGATTTTAGGCAACTTTGCTTGTGAAAGTAAACATCTGACTCTCTCCATCAAAGTTATGTTCAGTCTCTTAGCTAAGCCATTCAACTGTGGCGTTTTCGGAGGTGTTGTTTGATGCTGAATACTATGCTTTTTACAGTAAGCATCAAATGGTCCAGTGTACTCTCCATTATTGTCTGTCTGGATGCACTTCAATTTCTTCTCAGTCTATCTCTCAACTAAGGCATGGAATTGCTTGAAAACATCTAACACCTAATCTTTCTTCTTCAAGGTGTAGACCCAAGTCTTTCTTGAATGATTATCAATGAAAGTCACAAAGTACTGAGCACCACCAAGTGACTTTGACATTGGTCCACACAGATTTGAATGTATCGGATCCAACACATTGTTCATTCTGGAATGAGGGGAACTCTTGAAAGCAACTTTGTTTTGCTTTCTTGCCAAACAATTTTGTACATTTCTCTAAATGCACTTGATTCATTTCGGATAACACTTTCTTCTTTGCCAAATATGTCATCCCTTTCTCACTCATGTTACTGAGTCTCTTGTGCCATAACTCAACTGTACCATCTTTATCCACGACATTCACAGTGTCGTTAGAGAGTTTTGCATTCATCACATATAGCGATGAGTACCTTTTACCTTTAGCCACCACCAAAAAACCTTTAGTGAGTTTCCATCGACTATTCACGAAAGTGTTGCAGAAACCTTCATCATCAAATTTGCCTACAAAAATTAAATTCAGCTAAATATCTGGAATATGCCGGACATTTCTCAGGATAAGTCGTGTGTCATTCTCTGTCTCCAAGCAAACATCTTCTTTACCAATAACTCTTGATAAGTTATCATTTCTCATTTTAACAACACTAAAATCTCCCGGTGTGTAAGATGAGAAGAATTCTTTTCGAGATGTAGCGTAAATGAAAGCACCACGGTCAATCACCCAACTGGTCTTATGGGATATAAGATTGACAACATCCTCATCATAAATAATGTGGAATTCATCAATGACATTTGTTTGTTCATCATCACTATTGTTTTTTTTTTTTGCAGTGATGACACTCAACATTTGCATATTTATTTGACTTTCCTTTGCTCTTATCTCCGGGTTTTGAACTCCTAGACTGGCTTCTCCCTCTGGATTATGTAATCAGAACATCTAATTGTGATGAAGAGGATGAATTCTGTAATCTCCGTCTCATCTCTTCATTCAGAATACCGCTTTTAACACTCTCCATATTTACGACACTGTTAGGTGTTGAATTGGTAATGAAAATCTTCAAAGTCTTCCATTACTTTGGTAGAGAAGCAAGTACCATGGGAGCAAGCACCTCATTGTGCCCATACTCGATAACTGGTCCACAATCCCTTGCATTTCATTCAAGTGATCTGCTACGGAAGTGTCTTCTTTGTATTTTACTTGCATCAATTTTGTCAAGTAAAATAATTTGTTGTTGCCTGTTTTGAAAGCATACATCTCCTCAAGCTTATTCCACAATGTTTGTGCGTGAGTCTCATTACAGATGTGGTTGTACACATTGTCTTCGACAAACTGTTGAATAAAGCTACACAACGCCCATTCCTCCTCTGATTTGTCGTCGGGTTTAGTTGTAGTAAAAACCGGTAAATGCAATTTCGTCACAAATAGGAGATCTTTCATCTTGTTTCTCCATATGTGGTAATTTGTGTCATTTAAGTTGATTATTTTGTTTGTCTTTGCCTCTATTGCTTCTATCACAAACTTCTTTGAGCAAATCTAGCTCTCACTATTTCACATGAATAGTACTGTATACTGGAACAGTGACTGTAGTCCGTGAACAGTACACCAGATAAGTTTCCAGAAAAGAGAGGTGGGTCACAATGGACACACTTTAAATACCAAGTCTTTCCTTAGCCAGAATTTTTTCTAGACATGCACTTTCACACTACCACACTTATTTCCAGTTAGGTTCTGATATGTATGAACAGTACACATATTCGTGAATAATGTCAAATTGCACAATACCTCAGAGTACTATTTACAGCAATAATTTTTCGAGAAAATTTTCTTATGATGTGGAAGATCAGTCAAAACTGCAACGAAAAAGCATACTCTTAATTTTCAGAGAAAATTAAAACCAACAGTTTTAATACCACTTGTTGGGCGCAGCGGGTATAATCAGCAAAATAAATGTGGAATAATAATAATCAATAAAAATAACACCAGCAATTTAACGTGGTTCACCTTTAATGTTGGACTATATCCACGGGATAAATTCCGAATAAAATTTTCACTATTACAAATAGTAGATACAAAAGAGTCTTCTCCATATTAAATTTAGAGGCAATACAATATTAAAATCATATCTCACCAAAATTGTAACACTCACAGTGTTTCTCAAAAATATCCCAAAGTATTTTTCTCATTATTTTGTCACTCCCCTTTTTAGAAATTATTTCCTAAAACTATAAAACTCTCTCTCACTCTCTCTATTTCTTATATATCTTCTTGCATGAATTTGCCTATTTATAGGCAAATTCATGTAGCAAGCCAATTTGAAATCGGCTTGCTTCGGTGCTAACCATTTTTTTATTTTATTTTATTTTTTTATTTTTATTTATATTGTGTGGGTCCCTCCATGTGAGAGGGACACCACAACACCTTGAAGCTACTTTCTACACAGCAAAAGTGAGTTCTTTTATTTGGTAATTTGAGTTAGGCTAGGCTTTGGAGCAGGCAGTTGTTGGGTATGGATCAGGTTGGACAAACATAGACAATAATGAGACTCGATCTGATGACAATTTAGTGACATTTAACACTCTGGCTACTTTTGGTGCAAAATTATTTGGCATTGACTTGGATCTGTTTAACTTCCCAAACACCCTGTATTCATAAGGGAACCAAAGTCTTTGAAGGCATTTTTTGATTTGTTAAGGTCTTCTCCCCCCTATCAGCTCATCTCTCTCCCTTTGTCTTCTCTGAGAAGGCGACCCAATGTTGTGGCACTGAACCCTGTTTGGGCTGTTCATATAATGAGCTGGTAGCTATGGATCAGTGATCTGATTGTGAAAAAAAAAAAGGGTCTCCTGTGGAATTCTATGCAAAATAATTTAAGATCAAAACCTTTTCTTTGAAATTGTCATAAAATTACACGTTGTAGTGATTTAGTATTGTTTCATATTGATTGAATTTAGTTGTACCATTTTCTCGGGAACATTGATGTTTAGGTCACCAGCTTCATATGGTGCAAATATTACATTCAAGGAGGGGATCATTCTTCTTGAACCGTTGAATGCAACCACAGCTTAAATGGTAATTTCTGTTTCATGCTTAAGATCATTATGACAATTTGCTTGTGCTCTGTGCTTCTCACATTTAGTAAATAATATTTGGATTTTGCTTAAGAGAAATACACCTTTTATGGTCCTCAAACTTGTATAAAATTTTAGAATTTGTTGTTCTTTCATCTTTGAAGTAGTTGGCAAAGTATGTGACTTGGTTGACCTTTGGATTCAGTGGGACTTGAAACTTGCCAATGCATTTGGCACTGACTTGTAGAATTGAATCTTTTTTTGTCCATTTCGTCAGCCACAAGGATAACTCAATTGGGTAATGTGCACAAGTAATGTCTATTGTTATAAAGATCAGAACTGACTTATCTGAAAAAATAAGTCAATAATGAGTGCAAAAACTTGACAAAGTTGGAGGCATAAAAAATCTTTTAAAAGTGAAATGGGCCTGAAAGGTGATGATCTGGGCTTAATTTGTTGTATCTGGAGATAGATTACAAAAGGTATTGGCATAGAAGAAAAAGATGTATCTGAGTTCGCAGCAATAAGGGAGACAGATATTTGAGGACTTGGATCACGTTAGCTAATTTAAAGTGATGATGATTTCAATGAAGGAGCATGAGATCAAACTTTAAAGAATGCTGCCATTTATGAATTTTCAGTGAAGGATCCATAGAGAATATTTGCTTACATGCAGTTTCAGTGTGCATAAGTGTTTAGGAATTAGGAATTTTGGGGTGGAGAATTAAATATGAAAGGATGTACAGTCTGTGAATTGAATTATAATATTGTTTGTTGAGGTGTATGAACAAGAAGGTCCTATTTTTGTTCGCTGGAAGTAAACAATTAGCTGGCAGGAAATACTGCTGCATTGAAAAGTGAGGTTTAAAATTGTGTTTGATTGATTAATCTTAAGTCTGAACACAAAAAGGTTAGACAAATAATTGAGTTGGGGACTAGAGCAGTGTAGTCAAGAATTTTTTTTTTTTTGAATTAAATTAATACTGGAAAGTTATGCTTTGTTTGGTTTGAGGGATGGAAAATAAGGAGGATTGGAATACTTAAAAGTGAAGGATGGAGAAAGGGGAGGATGGAAATAGGCTTCTCCACTGTTATGTTTGGTTGAGTTAGAGAGGAATGAAAGGATATCATTCTTCCACTTTTTACATGAACTACAAATCCACTGAAGACATAATAAAATGCACTATTTTAGGGGTAAAAAGGGAAAAATTACTTGTAACTAACTTTCCTCTTCCAATCTTTCCAAATTGGGCGGACAGAGTTTTGTGGGTCCAATAGCAATGATGGAAGGGTGGCTATCCCTTCCTTCCTTGCTTTCCCCTCCAACCAAACAAGGGCAAAATGCCTTTCCGTCAATTCTTTCTTTCCTATGCTCTTTCCTCTCAATCAAACATAGACTTAGGGTTGTAGGGATGAATCCATGAACTGTAGCTCAGCCTACAGCTGCATGCTACCTTTATTGGGAAGAAGATTGAGAAAGAAAAAGAAAACACTCAGTACTTACCAAATAATTCTCTCAGAGAGGCAATTTAGCTTAAATCCTCATAACAATCAACCTCCGCTAACTTATGAAGAATGCTTAAATATTTATGGACTTTGTAGTTCTCACTCCGTAATGATTAAGATTATAGCTTAGGTATTAACTAATTACTAATTGGAACTCTTGCTACCATGTGAAGGTCCACAAACTAAAAAGCCAGTAAACTTGAAAAACTCACATATTTATGATCATAAATAAAGCCCATTCATGAAAAAAGGAAATTCCTGTGTATTCGTTAGAAGTATAAAAACACAAATAAAACTAGATCAGCTTCTTCCAAATGACTACAAAGGAAATTTTCCATTTGACCAAAATGTCTTTATTTGTTTGTTTATGGTTCCTAGTTTTAACTCAATGTTTCCAAGCTGGAAAGCAAGAGAGACACAATTATTCTTATGTTTAAATTTGTCTAATCTTTTGCATTAAAAGAGAAGAAAAGAAAAGGAATTGATGAGATATTTTTTTTTTCCTGTATTTTGCCTTACCTTTTTCTCATTGAAACTGGAAACCAACAGACTTACTTTATTTGGGGTATCTCCTTATGATCCATTGCTTTTCTATATGTTGATTTAGGGTGCTCATATATATGTATTTTTTTGCAGAATACATTGGGTGCACTGATTTCGTGGAGAAAGGAACAGAAAATGTTGTCTTCAGAACCTGCTATGAAGAAAGAAACCGGGTTGTATTCCAAATTGGCACTTCTGATGCTGTGAGGGCCCTAACTGCTGCTCAACTAGTGTAAGTAGCAGGGTTCATTTTCTATTTTACTTTGTTGGGAAATTTCAACAGTATCTTGTAATACCAAAAGCCTCTGGATGTGTAGCATATCATTGAATCAGGTATGATTTCTCAGTTCTTTTTCATCCTTTGTCTTGCACGCCTATTGAGTAAAAGCAAATGCTTGATATGATGATGTCGTGATGACAACCTCCTTTTGCGTTTCTTTGAGAAGAAACTTAGATATTTTGTTCATTTGGATGACATTTGTGTCACCCTCTTAGATGTAAACAAAAATCTTTTGGGTCTCTTTTTAAGCTGCAAATAGGGGATTGTAACTGATTTCCGGATTTTTCTATGGTTAATCAATCCAGTGAGCTTTGAGCTGGAAAGGATGTAATTAAAATTCTTAAGTGGTTTAACATTCATGTCATTATGGGCACTTCAGACTATCTATTAAATTGCATGATTAAGTGAACGTAAAATGGGTTGTGTGGGAGCTTGTTGATTGGAAGTAGTATCAAGCCTTTATGGCCCTAAATAAGTGGGGGGTGTTGTCATATTTTCTGCAAAAAACAAAAAGAATATCCTCTCAATCGTGTTTAGACAACTGTATTCTTTTAGTTCAAATGGTCTTATCACTGCAATTCTACCTACCTTCCTTTGGACCAGGCCTCCATCTTTCAAAGTTCAGAACCATATAATCAAAATGTTGGCAACTCTTGGTTTATGTAACTAAAGGTACTGTTAATGAAGTTATTTAAGAAAGTTTTTAACTTGAGAAATTTCATTTGGTTTATGCTTTATGAACAAAATAAAATCCTTGGTTTATGCAAATTTGGTTTGGGTAGGTTGGTTGTTTGCCAATCTAGAATTTACCAGACCTGGGTTAGGTTCCATGTTTGCAACCTTGGTAAAGTGAAGGAACTCAAATTGAAGAAAACTAAGAAGGAAGGTTTGGTATCTACTGGGTCAAATTGGGTTCTAATGCCTTAAATCAGACGTGTGATAGTGACTATGGGCAATTGCTGCATTAAGTGCATACTCCATCTAAAAATGTTGCTATTTAAATTCCATCAGTCTAATCTAATGATATTCTTATTCAAATTTCTCTCTTTATGTAGATTCTAAATTTTAAGAAATTAAAACAAAAAGAAGCTGAGTTGAAAGAAGGGGGGCATAGTCTTGATACATGTATATAGGAGAAGCATCATTACTAAAAATGGGTGAGATAAGGATCACATGATTGATGATGCATGAATTTGCTACTTGCTTAAATCCCTTGCACAGCTAAATTGGTCAGCTGTTGTTTCCTTGTTTTGAAATTGTATTTTATTGGAGATTAGTGGGACCAGAGGGGAATTGTGGGTCTGGGTTAGTTTCCTTAGTAAATCCTTAAATTTGTTTAAGTTTTTTGGGTTGAATATCAAGTAAATAATTGACAGGGTTTTCTTCTTTCAGGTGTAAGGATGTTGCTGCAATAGATGTCAATATGGGTTGCCCTAAGTCATTTTCTATAAGTGGGGGCATGGGTGCTGCACTGTTGAGTAAACCAGAGATTATTCATGATGTATGCAAAACATATCTCTAGAAAAAACTTGTCTTTTATTTCCCCTATTGAATCTTTTTCAGTTTATTCATTATTCTTTACCTAAAATCTTTTTTGCCTAGATTTTAACAACACTAAAGAGGAACTTGAACTCTCCAGTAACATGTAAGATTCGACTTCTAAAGTCTTCCCAGGACACAGTGGAATTGGCAAGGCGAATTGAAAAAACGGGTGTTTCTGCTCTTGCTGTTCATGGAAGGTGATCTCTAATTCACACCTTTCTTCTGTTTATAATCTCTAGAATTTTGTTTAATTTGCCGCTGGCCCTGCTGCATGGTTCTAGTTTTTAGTGATTTAGTGATTCTTGATTGTGATAATCATGGATCAGGCCAATTATGTAATTTTAGTGGAAGGAAATTTGTGCTCATATTTTTCTGTTCATTAAAATTATTTGATCCTAAATTTGTTTCATGTCTTCTGAAAGGTACAGCTTGGTTTGAATGTCAAATTAAAAACAAAAATGTTTTGCTCTTTTATGAAATCCATATTCATTTCTTTAGCTGGACAATTCCTAGAACTCGGGGTATCATGGGTTTTACATATAAAGACTTTTTTTGTCAAATGGAGCTTCTCATGTTGTTGATGATGCTTAATAGAGAGCTTTAAAGTGCGAGTTTGACTATGATATAAACTGAACTAAAAGCAGTCGAAGACGTAGTTTTGAATAATCGCTGTAGTTGTGGTTGCGATTATAGAATTGAGCTATCATCCATGTAAAGTAACAGTTTAGGAATAATAAATTGCATGGCAAATTGCATCAAGTCTTATATTTTCTGGAATTGAACTAAATTTAATCAGTGCAACTAATATATGAACAGAAAATACTCAGCTGAACTAAGCTTTACTTCCAAACTGGTTGGAGTTGGCTATATCTCTGGTTGGAGTTGGATATATATATATATATATATATATATATATATATATATTTTTACAATCCACCTAATTTGGGGCTACATCTTTAGAAACATCTGGCCCATCCTTTTATTCCCCCACATCTAGTTTAGGCCCTGTTTGGGATTGACTTTCACAAAAGCGCTTTTCAACAAAAAATTTTATATTATTTTTAAAACTGTTTTTTCTCAAAAGCAGGTAAATTGATACTTTTCCCAAAAGTAGGTTTGAAAAAACAGTTTATAAAAAATAATAAAAATAAATCAATTAAATAAAAAAAATTCTAAAAGCGTTTTTTTAACCCCTAATAGCAATTCCAAATGCACACTTAGTATCCTCATGTATACTACATTGATCTTATAAACATATTGTTTCTTCACCACCTAACACGTGCTGCCATAAATCATAGCTGGTCAAATCGCAGTCCTGTAAATTACTTTCATGTAACAGCCTTAATAGCCTTTAACTATGTTTATTTGTTTACTCCTGTTAAATAAAAGCAATAAAGGTCATGGCGCATAAAATTCCTTTACCTAACAGTTATATGACAGCTATTTTCTAAACTCTAAAACCCAGTGAGACTTGCAAGGAGAGGCTGATACGTTAGGGAATTGGTCTTAGACTCTTAGTAGTACCCAAAATGAGTTTTCAATAAGGAAGCAAAACTTTCTGCCCTAGTATTAGTTGGAATACTGGAGATGGCTAAGGAAGAAGAGCTGATGGAGGAGATGCTGGTAACAGAAAGTATTCAAGTTTCATTCTGCTAAAAGTACTGTTTCTTCTAAGAACTTAATGCAGCTGGAAAAGAATGTATCCTTGTATCATAAGGTTCATAACTTTGATAATCCTTGTGTTATTGTATGATAAGGATATCTGCATAGCATAAAAAATAAACTCCCAACAAAATACTTACAGTAGCCATTTATTTAAATCAATATGCTTGAGATAAACCCTTAAAAAAGGGTGATTATCAAAAAGCAGTCAAAGTGGGTAAGTAATGAAAGTGGGTGATTGATTGATTAGACTTATTGTTGTTAGAGGTGAGAAGGGCAAAGATAGCATATATAGGTTTTTATATATTGTTTCTCTTGAATTCTCTAATAATGTTTGCACCTCTTCTTCATGTCTAATTTGCAGAAAAGTTGCAGATAGACCAAGGGATCCAGCTAAGTGGAGTGAGATTGCGGACATTGTATCTGCATTATCTATTCCGATCATTGCAAACGGAGATGTCTTTGATTATGATGATTTTGAACGTATTAAAGCTGCAACAGGTACCTAAATGACATCCTCCAATTTGTTTTTCTATGTTGTTCAAGTATATGACTTGTCTCCTAGTTTCCCTTTGGGATCTGCCCTTCTGTAAGTAATCCCCTTTTTGTTCCCTACAGAGATGGAGTGGGGATAGGGATCCCCAACCCAGCTCCATGGGGACCCATACATACATATATATATATATATATATATATTTGCACTGAGGTTGATATTAAGCCAGTGGAGTGGTTGGAATTTTATCATTATTAAGAGAAAAAAAAGGGTTTGGATCCTCTCAATTTTTATGCAATCTCAACCCTTAATTTTTTAATGAATGGGTAATATTTTATTAAAGATCAATTTTCATTTTTCATAAAGTGGGTAGTTATCTATTAAAATAATGAAATCTCAACCACCGTTTTGAAATCAAGAGTCGAGACTGCATAAACATAATAGATCATGTTTGTACAAACATGAGAGGATCTTAATCTGATAAAGAATGGTTCCCCGCCCCATTGCTATTCTTGGATTTAATCATCAATATGCTTACAATAAGCCTAATTCTTGCAAGCTAACCTATTTTGTACTTCATTTTCTTCTTTCATGCTAAACAATCTTTTTTAATTGCAAAGAAATCGCCTTATGATGTCATCACAAGCCCAATAAAGCAATATCTTAAAGGGGGGCAAACACTTTTGGTGGGATTCAAACCATAATGAGTTATTTTGGAGTCTGACAGTAAAACTAAGCCAACTGCATCCACCACTTTTACCACTTGAGCTATTTCAGGATCGGCTCTTTTTCTTGTCAATTCTGCAGAGTTCCTTTTGGTCTTCTCTGCACACTTAATGATACTTTCCAGTGTTTGATCTAATTTTCATGTGTTATATCTACCACAGTTTCAATTGATATTGATATATGGCAATTACACTGGTTTTCTTCAAGGTGCCTCATCAGTGATGGTTGCAAGAGGAGCTCTTTGGAATGCTTCAATTTTCTCTCCTGAAGGCAAAGTGCACTGGGAAGATGTCAAAAGAGAGTATGTTAGAAAGGTCAGCCAACTCTCAAATAAATTGGGGATACTTATTGCTATTTTCTAAAACAAGTTGAAATTTCTTGCTGGACATTCTTCTCATTTTGGTGGTCATTGCTATATTTTCTGACATGCTGATTAAGTTTGAAAAGAACAGAGAATTTGAGTGGAGCTTACAAGTCTTTGCACCTTTGATTTCAGAGTATCTTATGGGACAATGATGTTAAAAGCACAAAGCACACATTGAAGGAAATGATTATGCATTATTCCTGCCTTGAACTCCCAGAGGGAAAGAGTGTAATCAAGTCAGAAACTTTGGCAGATATAGCGTAAGTTTGATTTTGAATGTGCATCTGTTTCCATATTAAAAGACCTGAAAATTCAAGTATCAATATCACCTTATAGTTAGGTACTGGGTGCTAATAGTTGACATTTCATATATATAGTAGTGTATACCAAATCATTTGTTTTAAGGAAACTGCGCAGGTACTTGTTGGGGCCAAGATACAGGAAAATTTTCTTAGCAATTATAAAGTGCCTCTTCCTATTTTTCTGCACCGTAAGAGCATCCCCAATGGTGCTATTTATTTTAAAGAGTATCTTTTACATAAATAAAGAGCATCTTAATCAATTTTTAAATATAAAGAGTATAATTTTTTTTTAAATCCAGTGGACTCTTTAATTAAATTAGGTGAGAAAATTAATAAATAATATGCATAGAAAATTGTAAAATTTATTAATTAAGCTTAAAATAAAGAGTGAACTAGAGAGCCAAATTCACTCTCTATCTTAAATTTAAATAATTAGTCAATTGGAGTATTATTTTCTTATATTGACTCTTTATTATAAAAAGTTTGGAACATATAAAGAGCTCATTGGAGATGCTCTAAAGGACCGTGAGTCTGGGTTCTGCTCAAGTCTAACCAGTTGAATCCTTACCCATCATTTAAGCATATGCTTACGTTGCAAATGCTATACTGATTGGTAGATTTGATATCTTTATGTCTTGCCTTTTATGGCTATGTTGATTTTGCAACATAATATGCAGATCAGTAGCCTCCTGGATGTTCCTTTTATCACATAATATTGAATAGACTTCAATTTTTCTGCTTGGCCTATTCAGAGGTTCATTGAACCTAGGTTACCTGCTACTCTCCCTGGTCCTCGCTCTACACCTTAAGTTCTAACAACTGTTTATCCAAAAGGGAGTCACTGCTTGGGAATAACCTGCATTTTTTACTTTGTGTTTATTAACATTTATCAATTAGATGCACTCGATTATTGGATATGTTGTTCTTACTGCTCCAGTTCTTCCTCATGGCCGATTCTCTGTTCTTCATCATGCGCTATTTGTTGCCATTTTGTTTTTCTTATCAGGAATGAGTTTGTTCTTGTGCTCTAGTTCACCCTCGTAGGTGTTTATTGTAAACTTACTATCTACTTGGATTTCCAGGCAACTTTATGGAGAGGAAAAGTATTATCAATTTGTCAATGAAAATCGATTGAGAGTCAATGGAAGCACAGAGGAACTTTTATAGTACCAAATGAAATTTCACACTAGAAAAAGACTGCCTGCTTGTTCTTTATACTTGTACACCTATTGTAGCCACTGAAATTTTATTGGTGTATACTAGTTCATCCTGATCAAATTCAAAATGAGCAATTGGTGATATCGTTATTATGCCAATTGCCAAACCAAAACAATTAATTTAGCATCTATTCTTTATTTCTGATCCAATATTAGAGGATTTGGTGTTGTCTGCAAAGTTGTATTTATTTTAGTTACCCCTTCTGCTATTTCTTTAAAATCTTATATTTTATTTGAATCAAATAAGTTGTATTGTATCTAAAATTGGTACTTTTAAATCTATGTACTTTTGCAAGCCTTAAATACATTTACCGATTTTATTTAATTCTAACATTTTGGAATTTTTTCAATAGAAGTTTGGAAATTTGCAATAGAAAAACCGATTCAGTGTAAATGTTGTCATGAAAATTAATAATCAATTATTATTATTATTATTATTTTGAGTATTCTATTACTCAAAAGAATATACACTTAGATTATCTCTATAAATTATAATTTATAGTTTGGTGTGCAATAATCAATTATTGGATCGACAATCCAACTATGAACATCCATTGCACATAACATCTCATGTAGTCATGTGCAAAATGAATTGTTGCTTTAAAAGAAGAACCATCAATTATTCTATAATATTCATGACTATTCTCCAAAATTAGGTATGCAAAATGATTACAACATAAAATAAAAATGATATTTCCTCTCCTCCATAAATAATAGTCCATTTTTTTTAGCCTAATGATAAAAAATTAAAAAAATCAAAATTTTGAGTGCTTTTTTAGTTGTTCAAAATTTTTAATTTTATCAATTTCATCTCAATTTTCAAATTTAGTTATAATTTATGTCCAAATGAGATGAATTGATCAAATTAAAATTTAAAAATAACATTATATTTATAGTTTAAATAAACAAAAATTTTTCTTTTTTCTTTTCTTTTTTATCTTTTTAGCTACTTTCATCTCTCCTTCTCCTTTATCTCTCTGTAATAATGATTATCATTATTAATAATAATCATTTATTATATTAAATGTTTGGAGTTAAAAAACAGAGAAATGTTTGGATTTCTTAAATTGAAAGAGAAAAGAAAAAGAAATGAAAAGTAGAGAGTGAAATATATTTTTTTTGAAATGAAAACTATGGTGCAGGGAGAGAGAAAAAATATTAATATAATTATTTTGTTTCAGTTATGAATATAATATTAATTTTTAACCAATTTTGACTAATTTCTTTAACTTGGATTTAATTGCAACTAAAATTGTAAAATGAGATAAAGTTAAAAATTTTGGAATAAATAGAAAAAAGGCTTAAATTTTTAGATTTTTTTAAGTAATTAAGCATTTCTTCTAGAATGTCTAAAAAAAATAATTTATTTTATTTTTTAGTAAAATTTATTTATTGTATTTCTAAATGTGCATTTT
>CATKHJ011019734.1:0-12566 GCA_949750685.1 Vernicia montana
AGGTATATATATATATTAGTCTCATTGGGTGAGAAAGATAAAAATCTTATTTTGAGAGTGAGGCGTATTTTCTTTTAAAAAAAAAAAACCTTATTTTTTGTTTATAAAAAAAAAAAAACTAACATTTTTTTTTTTTTGAGCGAGGCCCCTTATTTTTTGTGGGGCCTGAGGCAGCTGCCTCAATTGTCTCAAGGGCCAACTAGTCTTGAAAAGATCACTTCATTAATTAGATCAAATTTAAGATACGAAATAATAATGTACTATTATTATTATTATTATTATTATTATTAGAGGACTCATGTCTATTGATGAGCTGCATTTGCAAGGTTATTGCCATTTGATTTCCTCCTATATGAATGCCATTTAAATTATTTGGATTAACAAGTAACAACACTTGTTATATATATATATATATATATTGAATTCTATGATTACTTTGTCTAAAACAAAGTAAATTTATTTTATTTTAAATAATTAATAGGATAGTGATAAATATAAATATAATTATTATATTTAAAATATTATAATTAAGTTAGCCTATTATTACAGGTTACCAATTAAAGATTAGAATTACTAAAATGACTTTGAGTAGTATTATAAAATTATGCACCTATAAACTTTACGAAAAAATAGTTTAATTTGCGAAAAAATATAAGAAAATTGTAATTTTTCGTAAAAGAGTAATTTTTTTCGTAATTACGAAATTATTTTTCTTTTTCGTTAATTTAGAAATTTTTTCTTAACTTGTTAATTTACACAAAATGAGTCAAAATTTCATAAAATTAAATTTTTTTTTGCAATTAAGAAAAATTATGAAAAAATAGTTTTATTTACGAAAAAATATAAGAAGGTTGTGATTTTTCGTAAAAGAGCCATTTTTTCGTAATTACAAAATTATTTTTTTTTCGTTAATTTAAAATTTTTTTCGTAATTTGTTAAATTATACAAAAGAAACCAAAATTTCGTAAAATTAAAATTTTTTTCCCAATCAAAAAGAATTACGAAAAAATATAAGAAGATTATAATTTTTTATAAAAGAGTCATTTTTTCGTAATTATGAAATTATTTTTCTTTTTCGTTAATTTAGAAATTTTTTCGTAACTTGTTGAATTATATAAAAGGAGCCAAAATTTTAAGGAGATAAAATTAGTAGAGTTGATTTGATAATATTTATATTTTAGTGAATCACAAGATTTTGTACTGAAAAAATTACAATATTTATAAAGGTAAATTACTTTTTAGTCCATGAGATTTGACCTAATTAACTAATTCATCCCCGCTTTTTGAGAAACTAACTAATTAGTCCCTTAGTTTTGATTCCGTCAGACTATTTAGTCATTCTATTCAGTTTTATACTTTTTTCTATTAAATTTATGAAAAATGACTAAAATACCCTTGTATGTATAATAAATATAATATAAATTTTATTATTTAAAATTAAAATTATTTTATTTTTTAATTTTTTAAATAATAAAAGTAAATGTAATTTTACTTTTGCGTAATTTAATAAGTTATGAAAAAGTTCCTAAATTAATAAAAAAGAAAAATAATTTCGTAATTACGAAAAAATTACTCTCTTATAAAAAATCATAATAATCTTATATTTTTTCATAAATAAATTATTTTTTTTTTGTAATTCTTTTTAGTTGTGGAAAAAAAATTTAATTTTATGAAATTTTGGCTCTTTTTGTGTAATTCAACAAGTTACGAAAAAATTTCTAAATTAACGAAAAAGAAAAATAATTTAGTAATTACGAAAAAAAAATGACTCTTTTACGAAAAATTACAATTTTCTTATATTTTTTCGTAATTCTTTTTTATTGCGAAAAAAATTTTAATTTTACGAAATTTTGACTTCTTTTGTATAATTTAACAAGTTACGAAAAAGTTCTTAAATTAACGGAAAAGAAAAATAATTTCGTAATTACGAAAAAAATGATTTTTTTACGAAAAATTACAATCTTTTTATATTTTTTCGTAAATAAAACTATTTTTTCGTAATTTTTCTTAGTTGCGAATTTTTTTTTATTTTATGAAATTTTGACTCATTTTGTGTAAATTAACAAGTTAAGAAAAAACTTCTAAATTAATAAAAAAAAGAAAAATAATTTCGTAATTACAAAAAAAATTACTCTTTTACGAAAAATCATAATTTTCTTATATTTTTTCACAAATTAAACTATTTTTTCGTAAAGTTTATAGGTACATAATTTTATAATACTACTTCAAATCATTTTAATAATTCTCATCTTTAATTAGTAACTTGTAATAATAGATTAATTTAATTATAATATTTTTAATATAATAATTATATTTATATTTATTATTATCCTATTGCATATTTAAAATAAAATAAATTTATTTTGTTTTAAATAAAATAATCATAAAATTCACCACACACACACACACACACACACACACACACACACACATATATATATATATATATATATATATATATATATATATATATATATATATATAATACTTTCTTTTTTTAATATATCCTCTTATAAATCATAATTCCCGTAGAACTAGACAAAGGAAATTCTTGTTCCTCTCTTCTCATTTTTGTAATGGCTTTTTGTCTCTCTTACTTTCTCTATCAGTCTCCACTGTTTCCCCTTGTATATATCACAGCAAACTAAACAACTCAACTCTCTCTATCTCAAACCATGGTAGCTTCAAAATTAAACCCTGAAGCTACTGAATTTTTTCCACGTTATGATACTATCTATTACTCTTTTCCATATATTTCTTACCCAAAGAACCAAACCCTAACCCTTACCTTGCCTGAAAACAACAGCGATCTTCCTCCTCCAGTGACCGAGCCAGACCCTTTAATTGCTGTTTCCGACCAAACCCAATTGGTTACTAAAGAGGTTAGCCCAAGAGGTTCAAGGAGAGGGTACTATAAGAATCGGAAGGGTCGTGGGTTTTTTAATGGCAGAGAGAGAGAAATATTGAAGCAAGAATGGAGGGAAAAGGCAAGACAGACAGTGGCAGTGGCTTCTTCTTCTTCTTCTTGTTCAAAACGAAATCATCATCATCATCATCGATTGGTACCCATTTCACCTGATGGACCAAATACCACTGTTATGATCAGGAATATTCCTAATAGATACTCGTATGGGTTTCTTCACATGCATTATGTTTTTTTTTTTTTTTTATAAATTTTTCATGCTCTTAATTGTATTGAATAATCTGTTGTTGTTGTTGTTGTTTTTGCAGGAGGGAGATGTTGATGGAGTTTCTTGATAATCACTGTATGCAAGAGAATCAGAAGGCTCAAATGGAGAATGAAATTTTTTTGTCAGCCTTTGATTTCTTGTATCTTCCTATGGACTTTAAGTACGTTTCATTTTTTTTTAATTTCATTTTTTTTTTCTGTAATCCATTTCATTAAGATGGGTTCCATTGATAGAGCATACTTCATGCAATAATTTCTTGTATTGTGGGCTTTCACTAATGAATCCACTTTTGCTTGTGAAAAAGCTTAATTCACTTGCCCCAAAATATTTATTAAATTTGGGTAATGCATTGGTGCAGTAACGAAGCCAACAAAGGCTATGCATTTGTAAATTTTACAAATGCAAGAGCAGCTTGGAAGTTTCATCAAGCTGTTCACAATAAGGGTTGGGATCTTTTCCAATCCAAAAAGATATGTGAAATAGCCGCTGCAAGACTACAGGTAATTATATATTTTCTTTACTTTTTCTTTTTTTTGTCTCAACTTTTGTGGGTTGGATTTGAAAAATGTGATCGTCTTTCTCTCGTCTTCTAATCAGGGAAAAGAGGAACTGGAGAGACATTTTCAGAGCTCAGTTTTTGAGTGCGAAACTGATGATTACTTGCCAGTTTGCTATAGTCCTGCACGTGATGGTTCAAACGCAAGTGTAGTGAAGCAATGGATTGTAGGGAGACGCCTTGTTGCTGGTAACCAAATCTAAAGATTTGATGTGACAGAGATCAGATCGGTTTGTGCATGTAGCTTTTGTGGGTGTCAAAGTCTCTCTCTTTTGTGTCAAGTATTGAGCTGGTTAGGTTTCAGTTTTCTGTTTTTAGTTCCACTAGGTATTATGCCCTTTAGTTTATAGGGTAAGGCATATGAGCAGTGTTGTGAAGAAATCAAATGAAGTAGAGAGGGTGGACACTGGCACTTGGCCCTGCTGGTCCTGACGTTTGGAAGGGCAGGTGGTGGGATCCACCCTCCTTTTTTTATGTAAATTTTTTTTGCCAATTTTTTTTTTTTTATATGTAAATTTACTGTAACGTAATGGCAATGGTTAATGGTTTCCTCTCTCAACTCTTCATTTTTCTTTTAGATTTTTTGTTGGATTGTGAATGGTTAATGGTTTTTCTATTTTATTTAATTAGTTTTGCACTTGTAGAAATTCACTTGCACTTCAACTAAATTAAGAAAGTAAATTAATTTTAGTTAATTTATCAATAATTTAGTTAATTTATCAAGTAAATCACACTCCACTACATTAATAATATTCACATTAATTATAATTGTTAATTTTGATGGATACCAACTCATTATAATTTTATAATGCACAATGTATAAAACATAGAAAGATAAATCTATGTGGCTATAATTTAACTAGCTGAAATTTAAAAAATTAAAACAAAAGATTAATATACGCTTTTTTACTGTTGGCCGGTAAAAGAATTGTGAAAGGCTTTTCCTCCTCTTCTTTTTTATTTCTCCCCAAAACTATTTGACAAAGCATTAAAGACATTGGAAATTTAGTCATTGGACAAAGCAAAAATAGTAATTTAATATTTCTAATTAATACAATCTTGATAAATTGATACTAATATTTTTTTTTTTTTTTTTTTTTTTGTCAAAAGTACAAATAGAATATTTTTTTTTTATTGGTACTCAAGTGAGTCCTTAATATTTTTTTTGATCTTATTAGACCCTTAATTTTTTTAAAATAATATATATAAAACCCTCTTCTTTGGACTGATACTCAAGTGAGCCCTTAATATTTTTTTTTTGTTTCATTAAACTCTTAATCTTTTCAAAATGATACATATAAAACCCTCCATTCATAATTTAGAATTTTTGTCAAGTGATGTTAAAAATAAAAAAATTCATATCTATGCACTTACGTATTAATTTTTATTTTTGTATAAATATTTTTTAAATTATTTAGAGAAAATTTAATATTTGTGAAATTTAAAGTTAATAAAATAAAATAATTAATTAAAATCTTACAAATTTAATTTAATATAAAATGATTTCTTAATCCTTATACATTAAAATATAATTTATAAAAAAAATTATATTTTATATTTTAATAAAGATAAAATATATATATATTTTTTTTATCTCTTTTCGATTTTAAATATTTTTTTTAAAATAATTTTATCTTTATTAAAATATAAAATATGTATTTTTTTTATAAATTATATTTTAATGTATAAGACTAAGTAGTCATTTTATATTAAATTAAATTTATAATATTTTAATTAATTAATTAATTTTATTAACTTTAAATGTCACAAATATTAAATTTTCTCTAAATAGTTTAAAAAATATTTATACAAAAATAAAAATTAATACGTAGGTGCATAGATATGGATTTTTTATTTTTAACATCACTTGACAAAAATTCTAAATTATGAATGGAGTATTTTATATGTATCATTTTGAAAAGATTAAGGGTCTAATGAGACAAAAAAAAATATTGAGGGTTCACTTGAGTATCAGCTCAAAAAAGAGAGTTTTATATGTACTATTTTGAAAATATTAAGGATCTAATGAGATCAAAAAAAAATTAAGAACTCACTTGAACAACAATCCAAAGAGAAGATTCTATTTGTACCTTTGGCCATTTTTGTTTCAATTTGTTCAAAATCAACATAAACAAAGAGATGTTTTTATTTTATTTACCCATTATTTTATTTACCCAAAGCCTTATGAATTTCAAAAAATTAACATAAAATATGATAACTAATAATATATTTACACAATTAGTTTGGAAAATAAATATCATTAATAGAAGAACTTATTTTACAATGAGAGATGAGGGAATAAGAGAATTAAAATATATAATTTTATAGTTTGTGGTTGATGCATGTAAAGAAAAAGTACAATAGCAATAATATAAATTAAATATAGGAAGACCCACAAAATTAGCCAACAATTTTATAAATTTTAAATTTTTGTATTTTTATAATTTTACTTGCTACATATGCATGAAATATGTACATATTTACCCAAAAAAAAAGGAGTAAATCTTTGGAAAAAAAAAAAAAAAAGGAGTAAACTATTATATTAGACCAATATGAATATACAAATGAATATTATTGTAAAAAGATGTCCATGTAAATATTCCATTGAAAAATTTACTGAAAATTAGCAAGAATATTGAATTTTAAAAGGAATTAAAGTTATGTAATTTTATATGTGACAAAAATAAAGGATGATAATTAATTTAATTAACGTAAATATACACAATAAAAAGTGGGGGTGTTCAAGGCAAGGATAGATATAAAGATTCAAATATATATATATATATATATTAAGCCTACTAATTTTTTTTTCTATATGTTTTAGTATATTAAGCTCAATAGTGCTAGGTTCTAATAATTAATTACAGGCTAAGACATAATTGTTCCTATAATTAATGAAAAGACTAATAAAGTAAATATGTATAGATTGTAGTTTTGCAGCAATCTTAGATGGGATAATTTATATCAGCAATAATTAATTAATTATTATTGCCGAATATCTTTTAATCCATGAAAAGATTAAGCATTTTAAAATAAAATATTACTTCATTATTAATCATAAAAATATAAAGGGTAAAAAAAGGTTCAATTTGTTTCAAAAAAAAAAATTCAATTGATTAGTTTATTGCAAGTTTGAAAAAATAAGAATATATAATATTTTATTCTTTTATTTTGAACCAAATTGAAATTTTCATTAGTATGTAATTCAAAATATTTAACAATAATATAATAAGATCTATGAATATGTTTAGTCTTACGAAATAATGGAAATAAATTAATGTTTAAATTCAAGTAAGTGTATTTTAAATTTAATTTTTAAATAATCAAATAAAGTCATTTTCAATATAACAAAAAAATAATTAAATAGATTGTACTAGTTATATTAAGAATTAAACTTAAAAATATGTCATTTGATTAATATAAATTCAAACTATTCAAATATAAAAATATACGTGAAAAAATAAATTTCCTGTGAATCAAACAAAATAATTAAAATTATATTATGCTATCCAAATATAATGCTTGCAAAGTCCAAATTCAGCCACCTCATTTGCAATTAAAATAATCTGCTTTTAAGTGAGTTACATTGTGTACATGTTATTTTTTCATTTACACGTAATTCTCATACAACCACACCTCGATTGTTTGCCAATTACTAAAAACTTGCATATGGCACCGTTCTTAACCCACCTTCTATTTAAATTTTACGTCCGCCCTTAAGGCATTTATATTTTTTTAAAAAATTTATAATATTACAATTTGCAAACACATGTAGACGTCAAATATTAAAATTTTGAAATAGCTTGAAATTTGCATAGTAAATATTTTGAAAAGATGATAATTTTTCTTTTTATAATCAAAATATTTAAGGAGTATTTTTGTAATGGCAAATATTTGTAAAATTATCAAACTTGTTTATGAAACATATTTAAATTTAAAAAATATTAAATTTTTTAGAGATTTCGATATGTTCGACTCATATTTTTCTTCATAAATTGATAGTTGATATTCAACTCTCATAATTTTTTATAAATTAAGACTCAAAATTCAATTCATAAATAAATATAAATTGAAACTCAATATTCAACTGGTGAATAAATCTAAACTATTTTAATTGTGAATTCATAAATAATCATTCTCAAGTACTTTGGCTTTGGAATAGTAAAAACAAAAATAAAAAAAATAAAAAATAAAACACAACAACAACAAAAGAAGAAGAAGAAAATCTTAGTTATATTAGCTACTTAAACGAAAATGCAAATAATACAATAAAAAAGTTGGAATTAATGGCATTAACTATAAAATATATTAATTAATTATACACATGTACATCTCCAAAGGTCAATCAATTCAGGTCATACAAAAATTAATCCTACGCCCTGTAATTTTTCTTTTTAATTTAATTATTATTAGAATATAATATAATTTAATTATTTATACAATATAACTTAATTATTGATTATGAATGGAATAATATGCATTTACTTAATTAAAGTAAAAAGTTAATAATAAAAGTAAAATTCTTTCTTTTCGATTTTGAAGATATAAAATAAATAAATAAATATATTTGAAGCATTTATTTTTTTTTTGGAAATTACATGTATATTAAAAATTATGTGAGAAAAAGAAATTTCAAAATTTCAAAAGTTTAGTGAGAGAGTGAAAATACATCAGATTTTTTCACTAACCTTATAAAGGGTATTTTAGATAATTGAATTAGCTGTAACCTATTTATTGATCTAAAATATTACGATTTTAACATTCTAACTAACTAGATTCTGACCATTTAGTAAGATCTAAAATATAAATTCAAAGTAAAAAATAATACTCTCTTCGTCCTAAATTGATAAGCACAACTAATTTTTCACATGAATTAAAAATTAGAGGTTAATTTAGTTAAAATTATTAATTTTAATTTTTTTTTCCAAAAGTACTCTTACAGTAACTCACAACTCAAAAAAATTTTATAGAATAAAATTTTCATTCTCCAATACATTTTTGTGGAATAATGTTATTTTTCATATTAGTAAAGAAAAAAAAAGTGATTGAAGTTTAGAAGTCATGAGATTAATTTTTTGGAATCTAACTCTTGTATTAATGGATATTAATATATTTTTGAAAATATAAATACAACTAATTTAAATAATGAGTTTATTAATACTAATGTTAAATAAATAAAGATATTTTAGTAAAATATAATTTAAACTACTTTTCTAAAATGAAAATGTGCCTATAATTTAAGACACTCATTAAAGAAAATTTGTCTATCAATTTGGGACGGAGGGAGTAGTAGTAAAATTTATTGTAAATGATGATTTTAATATGAATTAATAAGGGTATTTTAAACAATTATTTAGTTAACTATCAATAAAAAAAAAAAAAAAAAAAAAGGAAAGCGAATAAAATTTTAGGGAGTAGTAATTTAATAATTTGCAGTTTAATTTCTCTGTTTTTAGATGGAATAACTATTGAATTTGTCAAAATTTGTTTTGCCATTCTCTTCTCGGCTTGAAAAAGATTTTCTTTCTGGGCATAGCTGATGGGTCAGGGTCAAATCATTTTTATATGGAATAACTAGTAAGAATTTTCCTTTGGTTAAAATAGGCCTAGTGGTGATGATATTGTAAAAAATAAAGAACAGACAAATTTTAATTTTAATAAACAAGAATTTAAATTCATTGTAAATCAAGTAAAAACCCTATTTAAAATTATCCTCAAACTAAAATTTATAGTCTATATATCAGTAGTAATTTTTTTTCTCTGAGGGTACTATATATCAGTAGTATTCTTCTTTCTCCAAGTTACTCTCCCTTGCCATCAGCAAATCTTCGGTGCTTCTTTTGCAATTAGCTCTTTCTCAACAATGTAATCTAGGTTTTTTTATTTTTTTTATCTGCAGTTTGGTAATATTTTTATTTTCTATTTTAGATCTATGTTTTTCTCCACTAAAATTGGTATTTTTTAAAATCTTAGTATTTAAAAAAAAAAATGAGTTGAAAAAAATAAAGAAAAATTATTTTTTTGATGTTCTATTGTTGTGATAGTTTGATTTTTTATTTTTTAAGTACTAAATAATAAAAATAAATAGATTTTTTTTATTTATTTTGATAATTGAGAAATAAAAATTAAAAATCAACATCAGCAATTTTTACAAGTAGCTTTTAAGTTATTATTATAGTATAAAAACAATTTTAAATCAATTTTGGTCAACTGGATAGATTTTTTTTTTTTTTTAATTCTATAATTTTGATTTTGATTTAACCAAATCGGGTTAAGAACCTTTTCATGTTTTCATTTTCCTTCTAGGTTCATGGATTTGTACATGAACCTCCGTAGCAATAAAACAAATTTCAATAATCATTTATAAATAATAATAATAAAAAATGCAAACAAATTTTAAAACGGTAAAATCTAATTAAATAATAAACACGTAATAATATTAATAACCTCAAAATTTAACAAGGAAAGTTTAAAACAAAATAATGAGGCAAAAATTACCTCATTCCAGATATGGAAAGCCCATAACATGAGGGTGATGAAATATAGTATGTAGACAGAAAAAAAAAATGGATCAGGAGCTTTCGAGACAGACTCGGGGCGCCTTTGATGCCTAAATCAGTAGGCTTGAAAATGAAGGAACCTGGAGCTAGAAGAACAAGTCTTTTCCTAGTTCTTGTTGAAAGTTTTTAATGATAGTCCACTTACTTGTGGGAGTCCGTCCCCTTTTGCATGAGTGAGTGATCTTTCTTTTTATACTCTCTTGAGTTTACTGTTGGGTGAGAGTATATTTGCGTATGATAACATCCCAAAGGCAAAAATGAGAGGAGAAGTATGAATTGATGGGACAAGCAGCCTCTTTTGTGTCAGTCTTCTGACACTAGGCATACGTTTAGCCATTATTGCAGGGTCATAGGTACTGTCATTGGTGTGTTTAATCATGACGTGACAGCTTTTACAACAGTCCACTCAATGAGCTTTAGACAAATCAAGTCAATAAGCTTAGATAAGAGATAGAGTTTTAGTCTGATATGAGAGTGGGCGAGTTGATTGCTGCTCAAACTTTACGAGGATGACATTTGAAGACGAGGACGAGCTTTGATGATGAGGACAAAGACGAGTCTTGAGAGTGAGCTAGTGTCTCGTCAGATGAGTCCTGAGTTTCGAGGGGTCAGTTTTCCAACTGGATTCATACTATAGGCCTATGAATGAGAGGTCTTTTAGATGGGCTTGCCCTTTCTCAGGCCTAATTAGGACTTAGCTAATTTTATTCCTCATCAAAGGCCCCCCACTCCATAGTTTGATTAGAGCATATCGAGGAGCAAGCTAAGGGAGTAGACAAATGATCTTAGCAAGATGAGATTTATCCACATTGCATATAAGGGAGCCAAACTGACAAGCTCGATATTAGAGAAGCTAGCTAGCTGAGGAGCTCGGTACAAGAGAGGCAAGCTTAGGAGCTTGATATTAGAGAGGCGAGCATAGGAGCTTGGTGTCGAGGCTGTTGTACGCCTGAACATATATACGAGTTGAGAAACTCAATCTGAAGGCCTTAATAGAGATGCGAGCTGAGAAGCTCGATGTCGAGGCAATCAGATGCCCAAATAGAGAAGTGAGCTGAGGAGCTCGATACTAAAGGATGAGCCATAACTAGGGGCTTATATATGAAGCATGTAGATGATCACTGTATGTTTGACACATCCTGGTGTGGTCTTATAGTTTCCAATGACTTCAAGTCTTCGATGCCACGGTACATGGACTTATAGATTCCAGATAGCTTCAAGATTGTCCTTCCTTAGATGTCTTCAAATAATGTGCCTCGCCGAGAGAGGTCTTAAATAATAATATGCCTCATAAAGGACTTTAGAAATTCATGTCACTTGGAGGTCTTTATATAATATGTATCGCCAAGGGAGGTCTTTAAATAATAATATGCCTCGTTAATAGAGGGTTTTAGAAATCGACCTAGCCTGGAGGTCTTCATGTAATATGCCTCGCCGAGGAATGTCTTTAAATAATAATATGCCTCATAGATAGAGGGCTTTAGAAATCCACCTTGCATAGAGGTGTTCAAATAATATGCCTTGTCAATAGAGGTCTTAAATAATATGCCTCATCGATAGAGAGCTTATATGATAATGTGCCTTATTGATAATCACAGTCATAAGTGGTCCTATGTCATCATAATTATAATCACAGTTCTAAGTGGTCCTATGTCATCCTAATCTCATCCAACATCCACAAGTAATATGTAACACATATATGATGAATCATTCACATACATATACTAGAATGCTAGATTGATATACATAATGCAAAATTATATACATATATATACATACAGTAGATGCAAATACATGGAAAGCAGGAAAATATAGTAGAAAGTATCACTCACAACTCTAATGCTGAACTCAGACTCGATCATTGGCCTATACCTGGAGCTGCAGAAAATGGTCCTGGACGATCTAAAAAATGAAAAATCAAAAGGCAATTAGAACATAATCACAAGAATAAAAAAAGATAGACACATCCTAAAACCGTAGAGAAATTGTCACGCCCCGAACCCGAAGGCACGTGACCGGCACTAGGGAACGGGAAAGCTTAAGGCTTCCGGAACCCGTAGTAAGCCTGACTGCTCAATAGACGACAAAATTGCAAAGTGACAGCTATACTATCACAAACCAAGGGCTATGGGCCCACCTGTTAAGCAGAACCTGATAAAACATTACATCAAAGCCACTCAGGGCTATCAACTCAATCATATCAACTTTCTCATTAAATCACATCAATGCCATTCAGGGCATTTATCTCAATAACATTAT
>CATKHJ011019852.1:0-16606 GCA_949750685.1 Vernicia montana
ATCTTAGAAAGGAAAATGAAGAAAGATTGGAAGCTAAGCAATAACTTGTTCAAAGTCTAATAATAAAAGCAAGGTAAAGAGGAATAAAGTTGAGAAAGTAATGAAAATATACTGCAACAATGACTTCAACGGTCTCTTCAAGAATCAAACAGTACATAAAAATTCGAGGATGAATTTTCTTAAGGGGAGTAGAATGTAATACCCTAGAATCATTCGAATTCTAAGGATTATCAATGATGCCATAGGAAGACAACTTAAACGATTATTGAGATAGTAAGACCAAATCTGAGCTCAGACATGCTCGGTTAAATATACTTAATTTTTTTTACTATGATATTATTGTACCTAAGTACTCATAAGAATTCTATAAATATGATTAATGAAAATAAGTTTAATAGTTTGCATTGATGGCGATTACAATAATGTACACTGTAAAAATAGGTAAAACAGTCATTTCGCAAAAACTGTCGAAAATGACAATTTAACTATAAAATGACAATTTAACTATGCATGAACATGTGAAATAAAGTATGAGGCCCGACCATATACTAATATGGACAGCCCAATATGTGTATGAGAGGAGAAAAATTAATTGAAATTATATGAAAATAATAAGCAAGTTAATTTAATGAAAGTGGACCCCACAATTTCATTAGTCAAAATTATTACACAAGCATGAAATTTCTTAAATGGAAATTAAAATTTTACTATCATCAAAATGTTCATATTTATTTATTCATTAATGAATTTTGTAAATTCAAAATTGGGCCAAAAATACAAGCCATTGGATCATCCTTTACAAATCTCCACCATCCATTCAAACTAAAACTTATCCAAAATACATTAAATCACTTCATTTCCATCATTTGTCAAAAAGGAAAAATTCTAGCTCATTTTCTCAAGGGAGGGTCGGATCACTGAAGCTCTCTATCATGATTCCATAAAACTCCAAGGTAACTTCTAAATTTTTCCTTCAAATTTCATTCTAAGTATGAATAAATAGATTATAGTGTTAGAATTTCAAAATTTCTTCCTCTTCCTTCCTCTTTTTGATTTGGCCTATAAAGGAAAAATTAGAGGAAATTATTTATTTTTATTTCTTGATGTTTATAAATGTATTATGAAACTAATTGAAATATTTGATAGGCTAATTGAGTTTAGAAGGCATAATAGAACTTGATTTGATTGTTGAACTTGCTATTAAAAAACTAGGATTTGAATTGGGCAAAATTTTGGAATACCCATTCTATATATTTATAGGCCAAATTTGAAGAGTGTTAAACATAAAAATTGTATTATTTTATCTTAACTATAGTCCCATAAAATTATTTGGTGAAATTCTTTAAGAGTACTGAGATATGTTTCATTCAAATATACTGACTCAGATGGAGAATTTAATGAACAACCCGAAATTTCTTGAACCTATAGAGGATGTTATGAACATAATTTGGAGATAATCAAAATATAAAAGTTGTAGGTAAATGTATTAAGTATGCATCTATAAAAAAAATTTAAGATATTTATTATATACAAATAGAAATCACATCTGAACTAAAATTGGTATTGTTCACAAAATAAATGGGCAGTTTGAATTAGAGTAGCATGATTGATGGAATTAGAGACTGAATTAGGCGAAATATAAAACATAAAAAATTATAATTAACATTTGTATGAACTTTGAAAAATGAAACTTAAATTGGATATGTATATTTTGAGATATGATCTAGTGAAAGTGATAAGGAAGGGAAACTCTTGCAATCTAACATCATTGACAAACTTGAGAATATATCTCATGAATTGAGGATGATAGAGACATAATTAGAAAAAAAAATAAAAACTAGTAAAATTATCACTGATATGTGAAGAATTAATTTACAAAATTTCTTAACAAAATTCCAATTATAGTATGAGAAATAGAGCTTGATATGTAACTGACTTTGTATTTAAATTCAACTTGTAAACTGAATTGGATCTTTTGATTTGAGGACTTTAAAGATAGATCCAAGCTAAACTCAAAGCATAATAAATGTTCCTTAATGTCTCTATAAACTTTCAGTAAAAGGTAATGTCATTTTAAAGTATAAATCTTGAGTTATACTCAAATGAGTATGATAGGGTCAATCTGCCCTGCAACAGAAATAACATTGAATTGAAATAGTCATAAAATTTTCTATAGATTGAATTCTAAGTTCAATTTCGAATATATTGCAAATTTATATGTCTTGTTTAAGATAAAAGAACAAATCAACTCATTTGAATTAGTAAATCATGAGAAATGATAGAAACAAGGTAACAAGGTCAAGTGATATAATTAGACAATAAGTGAAGATGTAATTTTTCAAAGTTATCAATTGTAAACTAATGAATTTTGTATATATGTAAGCAATGAATAATGATTAGTGAGAATGATGGATATTGAATTGAATATGATTATTTAATATGAATCCAATTTGAAAATTTATTGCATTGCTATAAAGCAAACAATGTGAATTAAAGATATTTTTCGAGGCCATTCGGCCAATATTTGAGAATTGAATATAAATGTACCTCAACTTGTTATATGTGCATATATGTGTTATTGTATATATATTAACTTGTCTTGATATTATAAAATTAATATGTCTTACATATAGATATAGTAGTGTTAAAATTAGGAATAGAATAAGTAAATTGACAATGTATTTAATGATCTTTAATGGAATGATATAAAGGGTGTGGTTCGATGTAGAACCTAAAGAAAAATGTAAGGAATATGTTCCGGAGATTGAGGAATATCATTTCAAATTGTACTAAGAGCTTGTGTTAGGAGTTAAGGAAGTCAAGGTGAGTACTTTGAAAATCTTATGTTTCTTTAATGAAACCAATGTATTCAAGAAATCCTTTCAATGAGGCCATCGGCCTACTTATTATTATTTAAATACAAGTACTAAAAATATACTCAAATCAAACATTGTAAAAGAGCCTACCCTCTACGTGTTAATCTCCTCTTTGTAATGAACTCTCTCTTGACCCAATGTCTCTCATTTGGAAACTTAATGTACCCTGATTGATAAACCATTCTTATAACTATGTTCTTTTGAGAACCCATTTGATCTATTCATATGAATTCCAATATTCCTACAATTGATAATATTTCATTGAATCTTATATGATTCATTACTGTGTATTGTTGATTCATAATATTAAAATGCTTGCATTACTTGATCAAAATGATCTTATTGTAATCTTGAAGGCAGAAATCCCCATCTAATGTGGTGTAACACATCAGTCATGTGCACATGGTAAAGTCTGCGGGTAGGGCGAGCATACCCAACCATAGCTAGGAAGGTGGTCTTAGTCGTGAGATCTGATCAATCTCGTGCTACTGATGATGTATGAGTGAGTGAGACTTATGCTGCCACTCGGATGTTTATAAGTGGGAAGCATACCGCTTCTAAGAATTTTGATTTCTGCTAAAATGGTATTATTGAACTCAAACCATTACTGATTGTTATGTAGCTTTTCCTTTACATTGATACAATGAAACCTTATTAATTCTATTAATAAACATGTACTCATACACTGTTTCATTTTTATTGTTAAGTACTCACTAAGCTTCTCTCACAACTCCATAGTGTATTATTTTTAGGTCTAGTAGTAGACTTAGCAAGTGGATCTCAAGTATCAATCTCCGCTTGGAATTACTTCGCTGAATGTATGATCATCATAACTTAATGCATTAGGTCATATCATTTTGAGCTCTATGGATTAATATGGTTTTAGAATTGCAGTAACTGGTTAAATTGAATACTTTATATTGGTCAGAAATTGTAATGTGATATGTTATAATAGATTATAGTAATTAATATCTTGTATAGTAACATGTTGATTAATGATGAGAAACATCATTATATGGATAGTATACACGTGGTATATGATAATTATATTAGAATTACAATGGTATATGACGGGTATACATTTGGAATATGTGAGGTATCTAATACTGTTAATGCAGGTTGAGAATCTTGGGATTATGAATAATGTTTGTTAAGTGAATTATATTATGGAATGAGAGGTTTTACGGATTTTTAGTACCCTTATTGTTACCCATGCCCTAGGACTGTCACACCCCTGAAGGTGGGGTGTGACAAGAATTCTTAGTTTAATTTCAGTTTTGTCATATTTTGCATTTTTAGTTATTCATATTCATGTTCATTTAATTTCTTTTGATTATATGTTCTTATGTCTATTTGATTTCTATTTGGTTATTATGAAAATGGAATATGAGAGAATCAAAACGAGTTTTTGATCCTCTCCATTCTAAATATTGATTCATATATGTTATTTCAATTTTTTTTTATCGTATTATATGGTTTCATTGGATTGATCATGCATTCGTGTTTTTCATTTATTATTAGTCCCGTAATTATCATTTTCTTCATGTTTGTTGTCATGATTCTGATGGCAATGGGGATCAAGACCAATTCTTGATCACCCTTGCTTTATTCAATTTTTTTTTCTTCTATCCATGATTATTTGTTTAATTTTCCATTCATATTAATTAGTCAAGGTTTAGATTTTATGTTAATTTTCTTTTGAAATGGTTTTTTAAATATGTAAACAGGCCTCCATAATCACCTAGAACAAAAGCTGGTTGGAAGAGATCAGAAATGGGTTATGGATTAAGAATCGAATAATTTGTTCAATTGAATGTTCATGTGTTTCTTTATTTTTGCTTCAATTATTTGGTTTGATCTTAATGCCTTATTTCTTGAGTTACTACTTGTGTTTTCTAACCCTTGTAAGTCATCCTCGAAGTGCCCAATCGGAGGAAATCAAAAGAAAAATAGGAATCGGATGAAAGATTGGAGAAAAGATGGAAGCCTAGTAGGAAACCCAGCAAGGGACGCATGCAACGTAAGGGACGCACAAGCCCTTGTGTGTCCCTCCTCTGGGACGCATTACTATGACAACCCAGACACCCTTTAGTTTTGATCATAACTTGAGATACAGATATCAGAATGAGGTGATTCAAGAAATGTTGGAAAGCTAAGAGATAGAGCTACAAATCTCATGAAGGCATAAAATCCTAGTTCGATCATCCTCTATCAAAATTTCAGCCCAGAAGCTGCTAATTTAGTTTAATTAGATTATTTCATTTTTATTTTGGTTATTATTGGGTTTGTAATTAAATATCCTTCACCTTTCGAAGGATCCCCCTTCTCTTAACCCCAATTTAATGCTCTAAACTTAGGATTTAAATGATTGGTCACATATATGCAACTTGGTAATTAAAGGTTTTTATACATGTAATTGAACCTTAAAGTGAACCTATGACTTTGAATTGCATGTTGAATTTAGGTTAAATAATTTGATTAATTAACTAATATGCATGTTTAGGTTGCCTATTATTTGTGCTTTATTTTATTCTCAACGTGTTTCATGCAAGCATGATATTGTTTGAATAAAAAGAAACAAGGCATGTTTGGTTGCAATTGAACTAGGACGATATGATGTATGTGTAGAAACCCACCAATTTGGCTAAGGCATGATAATTCGATAAATCCAAAGCACTAATATGGCTAATTGTTTGAGGCATGCTGATGTGTTAAATAAAACACCATATGAAGTGGAGTGATCGATGTTGTGATAAACTGTCCTGTTAATATGGCCCAAATAACCTACTGAAAGCATGCATTAACAAGACCAAACAGTAAAAGCCAGCCTCACAACTGGGCGTCTTGGGTATCTAACACCTTCCCAGGACCATGCCTAACTTCCTTACTCATAATCTCTAATGAGGGTGGTTAGGTAGAAAGCAATGAATCCTATTCACCCTATTTTCCTAGTTTTTAAAAACTAGGTGGTGACTTATTTCTCCATTTTGACTCTCAGCCCATGACGTTGCTCCCCCAATGTTCTATTGGAAAATAGTGCATAGAGCATCCACCCGGGGCTAGAAATCTGGTCGTGACAGTGGCGACTCCATTGGGGATATGAGAAGTTGATTTCAATTTTAGTCTTTTTAATGCAAATTCGATTTAGGTTAGTTTGGCTTGCATCACAATACTTTACACACCAACCCCTTGGATGGGAACCTAGAACCATTGGTAATATTGAGGAAGGGATCTCTTTGCTCCACTTGACCATTGGGATCTCCAATCAGTGTTACCACTAGCAAGCTTATACCTTTGGGTATAAAAATACTTGAGGCAAGTATATCAAGTACCTTTTGGGAAGTATGAGTCCATTTGGACAAGTATATCTGTGAACCCTTAAAATTGTACCTCCAGACGATTGATTTGCAATTATGAACCCATAGAATCAAACCGGGCCCAAATCGAATTAGAAACGGGCCAAAATGGACTAAAACAGTGCCAAATCGTGTCAAACTTGAACAAAACCTAAACCAGACCTGAATCAAACCTCAACCAAGCCAGGGACCACCTGGGCGGTACCAAAAGTGTGCCGCCTAAGTGGGCGGTACCATAAGTGTGCTGCCTAAGTGGGGGGCTAGCCAAGCATGCTGCAAGGGAGCACCGCACCATCGGCGTGCCGCCCACCTCCTCGCCATGTTTCCTCTATAAATAGCCCTTCGCTTCTTCAGAAAAGGGAGAGGAGGGAGAGAGAATCAGAAAAATACTTATTTTATAGCTAAAACTCTGTATATTTCAATACACAAAAATCACTTTTCTATATTCAAATCCATCACTTACCAAAATTATTTTAATTTAAAGTTGTTATTATTCGTTTTGAGTTCCTAATCCGAAGTGGAGTTCAGATCCAATGTTAAGCTTGCCCCGTTCGTGGAAAAGCCGAGAAAAGCAAAGGTAAAATTCCTTTCTCATGTATTTTAAAATTCTAAATTCAGATCTAGAATTCATCATCCTATGCCTTTATTTAGGTCTAAAACTGAAAAGATCTAAAATTTATTAATTTAAAATCTGAATTAACTTAATAAACTAATTCAAACTCTTTTATCAAAACCCCTCCTTCACAAGAATGCAGAACTGCGTGGGATTTGATTCTCATTCAAAGGAATACACAGACATGCCAACCTTTAAGGCATCAACCCCAAAATATTTTAAATAATATTTTCCTTTTTCTATTTTATCTTTCTTTTAATTCTTTATATGTCCTTCATAAATTTCCTTTATCAAATTAATTAAGAAATATGTGCTTTTTCTAGTACCCATAAGGGCTAAAGGAAAGATCATCTTATCTTATTTTGCTTTCTGCTTATTTCTTTAATAACTATCATTCATATAAATTCTTACACTATTAATAACTATTTCAATCATCATTTTTTTACTCCTGTTCATTCATGCATGAAAATTATCTTTTATACATAAAAGTTATTTTGCATTTTAAGCCAAACTAGAGAAAATTAATGTTTTTTACCAAAACCTGATCCCCGAGCCCTCTTTGGTCGCTCGCGGATCAGTGCTTTTCCATTGAGATAAATTAAATAATTTGGAGTCAACTTAATTGGGTTTTTCTTTAATTTTCTCCAATTAAAATAAATAAAATTAAATTGGCAACTCCCTTTACAAAGCCAAAATACAAAATCCAATTTTCTAAACTCATAGCAGTTTTCAAGTGTGGAGTATCTCTCAAAGAGCACTTCGATTCCCTTAGCGGATTGGACCGGTGCTTGGGTGATACCTCACAGTTGGCGACTCCACTGGGGACAATTAAATCTTTTTCAAATGAAAGATAAAAATGGATTACTTTTAGGGAAAAAAAAAAAACAAGGTTTGGCTTTAATTCAAAATAATTTTTCATGCACCACTACATGTGGACTCTTTGTCCAAAAACCCTCGTTTCCTAGGAAAATAATGGATAGAAAGTAGCATCGAGTGGGCAACCTTCCCTAGGTCTGCTTGCCGATAGTAAAATCATCCAGCCCATGATATATCCTCTAAATCCTTTTTAGATGTGTAACAAGTATGCATGTACTGCTGGACCCACGCGAGACTCCTTGACTCACATATGGTTAGATATATCGCTGTTCTAGTACGATGGGTACCCAATTCAAGCCACCCTTACCTTTTCATGTAATGAACCTAGAACCTGACTTTAGGTTATATGTTCCATAAAGCAAAGCCCTTACACATCTGCATCTTCATCATCCATCCATATTGTACAACATGTATTCATTTTAAGTGGAGCCTTGAACCAAAGAAGGTCAAACACTTTCACCTCAACCCAATCACCTCCTCCCCACAAATCTTAAGCCCAATACATTTGGAACAACATGCAACCCTAAAAGCCCAAAGTCTTGGCCCATCCTACCTAAGGAAATTCTTAAAGCCCAATACATTTAGCATAACATGCAATCCTAAGCCCAAGACCTTGGCAAATCCCTAAAAGCCAATACCATTGTCCCATCATACTTAAAGCCCAAGAACAGTTGGTCCACAACACCATAATGGATCCTTTTCCCTAGAATCTGTATACTCTTACTCTCATCGTCTTTCCATCTCCTCACCTGCCACTTATTGGGTTTCTTTTGATTTTGCTTCAAAGTACCAATGGCTAATCCAATTGACATGGCTGCCCAGACCACACTAATGACCAGTCAACTTAAGAAACAAAAGGAGAATTTTCAAGCAATTGTAAATGCTCAACAAGCCCAATTTAAGGAACAAAGACATTCCATCATCGAAGAAGTACGGACTATGGTTAATCAAGTTAGCCTCAACCCGACTAAACCAAACACAGCTTTGGACTAGATCACCCCAAATTTGAACTAAGTAAATCCTAATCCAATCTAAATCCCTACCTACATTACCTCTATGCCAAACACATTCACCCACTCTAACCTTTCCTTTCCTTTGAATCCTTTTCAGGGTAGGGAAGTGTCCTCTCATCTAGACACTAAGTTGCTTATAGAGAAATTTGAAATAATGGAAAAAGCCATCAAATCCTCAAAACACAATAATAACCTGATTGATGTGGATAGTTTAGCCTTGTTCCCTAATGCCAAGCTTCCACCCAAATTCAAAATGCTTGAACTTGAGAGATTTGATGGAAATACTTGCCCCAAGACCCATTTGATGATATATGTAGGGGAAATGCAACCTTTGGAACTTAACAATGAGCTCTTTGCACAACTGTTCCAACAATCATTAACTGGTACGGCCATGAGATGGTTCATTTTGCTGGACAAGAGTCAAAAAAAGGACATAGGATGATATCTGTCAAGCCTTTATCAAGTAATATCATTACTACAGTGAAGTGGATGTCACTAGGCGTGACTTGGAAACCACTAAACAGCTTCTGAATGAGTCTTTCTCCACGTTCCCTACAAGGTGGAGGGCTAAAGCTGCTCAAATGATAAATAGACCAACTAAACAAGAACAGGTGGACATCCTTGTCAAAAACGTACTCCCAGCTTACCAAGCCGATCTGCTAACCCAATACCTACCCACCTTCAAAGCTTTGGTGGCAATTGCATCAAGGGTGAAAGATTGTATCCGAAGCGAATCATTTCAACCTGAATTCTCCACCACCGATCTGAATAGTGATGAAGAATTTGAACCCCATGACCTTTAAGGCTAAGACCAACATGACTCAATCTCATTTTCCTTTTCAACTTGAAACTAAGATCTATGCATCTTCACCGAAGTGGAAGACATACCCCACCTCACCTCACCTCACCTCAACCTAAGTAAGTAAGTAGTATGTTATGGAGGATTTCAAGCTCACCTAATCAGACCTGTCTGAGATTGAGTCCAATTCCAAATCTAAATTTGAGTTTGAGTCCACATTCAGAGTTCGTGTTCAAAATTCAAGTTCGAGTTTGAGTTTGAGTCTTTGTACTATATTCTCCTTTTGCAATAAAACATCAATATTATTCATGCGCTTCTCTATTCTTCTCATTCTTATTAACAGTTGAGTCTTAAAAAAAAAATCAAATCAAATCAAATCAATGAATTTTGACAAACATTTGCATTTCACCATGAAATCCACCATGATTTGGAACAATCAAGACTTGAGGTATTCTTATACCCGCATCAACAGCCGCTTCATCAGCTCTCCACTAAAGGATAGTCAATAAAGAACACCAAATGGTGATCTATTCAGTTGGAGCAGTCAAAGCTAAAGGCAATCTAATAAAGTTACCCATAGCACTTTTGGGTAATCAAACATAACACCTCATCAAGGGGCAATTTCAAAATGGACCTGATGTCCTCACAAAGTTTCTCTAGACTAAGAACTCAATGGAATGGTCTAGATAAAGGTCAAAGCCCCAAGACGAAGGACAACAGTAACCCAAATCATGGTGGAATAATCTTTAAATGCCAAAATTCATTGATTAGCTCGCTAAGTTGAAAACCTGAAAGGGTGACTTAGGTATAAATTAGAGCAAGTTCGTCGAGTTGAAAACCCAAAAGGGAGGCTCAAGCAGAAGTTAGAACTAAAAAGAAGAGAAAAATCATCCTGATCCAATCATTATGTTCCTTATGCCCTTATCCCATATTTAAAGGCATATCTTCCTAAATCATCATCTTTCGGCTAATCCCTCATTAGGGGCACGCCTTCCAAATCGTCTTCTATCAATCTGTCATAATCATGTCCTCTATGTCTTCTTTTGGTCATCCATCACGTTGCCCTTATCATTTAGTAGGGGCATATCCTTCCTGTCATCCGTCACGTTTCTTAGCTTAAGCAGCTAAGTAGCCCTTATCATTCATTAAGGGTATATCTTTCAAGTCTTTTACCTCAAAAAGTTAAACAGCTCCTACCATCCATCAAAAAGCACATCTTCCGAGTAGTCGTCCAAATCAATCCAGTGTTTCCTCAAGAATCTTGTCACTCTGAGCGTCTCTTCAATCTCAAATAATAAGATAAGTCGTGCTTATCTTCTCCATAAATCATGCTACAAAAACAAAATCATACAACCTCCCCAACACATTTCAAAAGGTCCAACCTACCATCCTTTCAAACCTTAGTCTCCTTAGTAAAATCTCATTTTCCAAAGGGCCAAGCCCACCAAAATCCAAAGTATCTCAAGACTCATGATCTTTGAAGCCCAACTTTCTTGGCAAAAATAAAAGTTGAGTTATGGCTCCTAAGGCCTATCCTCCTCAAGTTGATTAAAAAGGTGCCTGAGCCAGTCAAGGCCTACCATCCTTTCAAACCCAAGTCTCCTTGGTAAAATCTCATTTTTCAAGGGCTAAGCCCATCAAAATCCTAAGTCTCTCAGGACTTATGATCCTTGAAGCCCAGTTTTCTTGGCAAAGCCAAAGTCGAGCCATAACTCCCAAGGCCTATCATCCTCAAACTGATTAAAAAGGGCCCGAACCAGTCAAAGCCCATCCCAAGCAAATCATATCATTGCTAAAATCCAACTCCTTTGGATAAGAAAAAATAAAGTGGAAAGTCAACTGGTCAAAACATCTCCAAAAGCCATGTCTAGAGGCAGACTCTTAATAGATGAGTCACACAAAGCCAACCACAAATCTTAAACCTTTCCAGGCAAAACTCGACTAAGCCTTCCAAGCAATAACCTCCTTCAAGGCAAAACTTGACCTAGCCTTCCAAGGTAACTTTCAAGGCAAAACCTGACTAAGCTTTCCAAGCATGATCTCTACCATTGGCAAACCTGACTGAGCCTTCCAAGTAATAACCTCCTTCAAGGCAAAACCCGACTAAATCTTCCAAGCATCACCTCTTCCAAAGGCAAAAACTTGACTTTGTCTTGACTTTCTCCTAGGGCATAACAACTGAGCCACTATCCTTCATCATTCCAAAATAAGGGCACCCTCCTTTACAAAAATCAACAATTTTATACCAA
The DNA here is from genome assembly GCA_949750685.1 of Vernicia montana. Lineage (NCBI taxonomy): Eukaryota > Viridiplantae > Streptophyta > Magnoliopsida > Malpighiales > Euphorbiaceae > Vernicia > Vernicia montana. The sequence continues at coordinate 11,783 of CATKHJ011019852.1, forward strand.
ATTGACTGTTCAAAGGTTCAAGGTATCCAATTCATAATTTTTGCATAGTCAGATGTATTTCATATTAAATAGGTCACTAATCAGATCTCCTGAAACAAGACGGATCATCAATCCAAACTCCTAAATCTAGAAAGCACCAACACCTCTTCCTACTAAAAAGGAACATCATCCTATCAGCAAGGATAATCAGCTCCTCATACCAAAAAGGACTAACACCTCTTCCTACCAAAAAGGAACATCATCCTATCAGAGAGGACAATCACCTCTTCTTACCAAAAAGGACCAACATCTCTTCCTACCATAAAGAAACATCATCCTATCATAAAGGATAATCACCTCCTTATACCAAAAATGACACTCTCCTCCTACCAGAAATGATCAATCCATCCAATCATCCCATCGGGCAAGACCATTTTCATATCTTCAGAATTGTCTAACAGATAGATCAATTTTGATGAAACCCAGACCCAGATCGAGACCATCCTCATCACTTCCTAAAAATACTGGGGGGCATTTCCTTTATCCAAACTAATTAATCTCAACTTCAGAATCAAACCTATCCTAAGATAGCCTTATGATCAATACCTTAAATCTGAATTAGGTTTTTCCCTTCATAATCAGACCTATCCTAAGATAGCCTTAGAATCCTTTACCAAAATAGACTGAGAATATAACTTTTATTTTTCCCAAACAAACAGGGAATATAGATTTTCCCAAATATGTCTAAAACACCGACCTAAACATCAGTTTGGTTCTTTTTTCTCTATCCCTATTCCCTAGGTTCATTATCATCAGAATCGCTTTTTGGACAAGCCAATTTTGATGAGGGGGCAGTTATGAACCCTTAAAATTACACCTCCAGAACTGATTTTCAATTACGAAACCATAAAATCAAATTGGGCCCAAATCGGATTAGAAACAGACCAAAACAGACTAAAACAGTGCCAAATTGGGTCAAACCTAAACCAGACCTGAATCAGACCTCAACTAAGCGTAAGGGGGTGCGGCACCACCGTCGTGCCGCTGGTGGTGCCGCCCACCTCCTCGGCATGCTTCCTCTATAAATAGCCCTTCCTTTCTTCAAAAAAGGAAGAGGAAGGAGAGAGAATCCAAAAAATACTTATTTTATAACTAAAGCTCTGTTGATTTCAATATACAAAAATCACTTTTCTATATCCAAATCCATCACTTACTAAAATTATTTTAATTTAAAGTTTTTATTATTCGTTTTGATTTCCTAATCCAAAGGGGAGATTAGATCAAAAGTTAAGCTCCCCCCGTTCGTTAAAAAACTGAGAAAAGTAAAGGTAAAATTCCTTTCTCTTGCATTTTAAAATTCTAAATTCAGATCTTGAATTCATCATCCTATGCCTTTATTTAGGTCTAAAATTGAAAATATATAAAATTTATTAATTTAAAATCTGAATTAAATTAATAAACCAATTCAAACTCTTTTATCAAAGCACCTCTTTCGCAAGAAGGAAGAACTGCGTAGGGTTTGATTCTCATTCAAAGGGATACGCAGGCATGCCAACTTTAAGGCATCAACTCCAAAATATTTTGAATAATATTTTCCTCTTTCTATTTTATCTTTCTTTTAATTCTTTATATGTCCTTCATAAATTTCCTTTATTAAATTAATTAAGGAATATGTTCTTTTTCTAGTACCCATAAAAGCTAAAGGAAAGATCCTCTTATCTTATTTTGCTTTCTGCTTATTTCTTTAATAACTGTCATTCATATAAATTCTTGCACTATTAATAACTATTTTAATCATCATTTTTTACTCCTGTTCATTCATGCATGAAAATTATCTTTTATACATAAAAGTTATTTTGCATTTTAAGCCAAACTAGAGAAAATTAATGTTTTTTACCAAAACCTGATCCCCGAGCCCTTTTTGGTCACTCACGGATCAGTGTTTTTCCATTAGGATAAATTAAATAATTTGGAGTCAACTTAATTGGATTTTCCTTTAATTTTCTTCAATTAAAATAAATAAAATTAAAGTGGCGACTCCTTTTACAAAGCCAAAATACAAAATCCAATTTTTCGAACTCATAGCGGTTTCCAAGCATGGAGTTTCTCCCGAAGAGCACTTCAATATTTTTAGCGGATTGGACCGGTGCTCGAGTGAGGCCTCACAATATCAAAGTACCATTTAGAAAGTATGAGCCATTTTCTCACTTGTGGGAGCCGAAGTTGTAAGCCTTAGAGTAAACCCATGTAAAGACTTAGAAGTTTCCCCTAGGATATCCAAACGTTTCTTATGCATGTATGAGCCCAAGCCCAATATCCTCGCTGAATTTAAAAGTGGAAAACTCAATGGGCTTGGGCCATAGAATAATTTGCACTCTACATGCCTTTTAATTTTGAGAGTTATGCATTAGACGGGCTTGTGTTCCCCCTTTTGGATTATTTAAGCCAAGACCAAAAATCCTAGGAAAGAATGACTAAGATTAATCGTGTATAGGAGGATTAAGGTTGGAAGGTTTACTATTAGTACTTGCGTATGTGTTTGCTTGTTTGTTTGTTTGTCTCACTGTTTATGCACCATTCATACATCATTTAGGAAACATAAGCATCATACTAATCCATGATTTATTTGCAGCCATTTAGGATCTCCATTATGTCTAGAATTGGAACTAAGCCCATGGACTCTTTTGAAAGAGATGAGGTCTTTAGGAGGATAGTAAGATCAAAATTGAATCAAATGAGAGAGGAGGTTTAAGCTACCATTAGGAGGGTGGTGCGATATGAGATGGACCATATGATGGATGAGATCAAAGCTAAAATTAAGCAAACCATTTTCGATAGTCTGAAAGGATCGCCCAAATGTGAGGAATAGCCTGAGATCACAAAGAATAAGAGGCAACCCAGCCCAACAAGCAACAAAAAGAAATTCACTAACTTGGGAAAGCCCAAAATTGAGGTCTTTAAGGAGCTAAATAGGAAAGGCTTGTTGCACCCTGTAGGCCGAAGGCCTTTCTCGAACCCGCTATCTCATAATTTTGATCCCAAGGTATATTGCCAATTTCATCAAGTTTTGGGACATAATACTGATGGTCGTCTAAGGCATGAAATCCAAGATCTGATTGACAGTGGGAAATCTTCTATTTAGACCAAATTAATCCATGTGAAGCAATTGCAAAAGTCTAAAAGTAGAGACAACATGTTTAGGTTTGAAGGAGCTTCTAGAATGTTTACCTTTGGCACATACAACACAAACATTTTCTTTTTTAAAAACAAGTTTAGGCAAACCATTAATCAAATCTTTTCTAGACAATTTTGAAATAACTTCCACACTTGCATGGCCTAATTTTCTGTGCCATAAGGATGTGTTTTCATCTTTTGAAAAAAACAAGCGAAGATTTTTATTTTCATGATTATTTAGGTCCACCATATAGATATGTCTTTGGCGATATCCAATGAAAGCAATCTTATTAGTTTTGATATCTATCACTGTAATAACCTGACTTGTTACTAATTTTTAAATTTCGTTTTAATAAGGAAAAATAATTATTTATATTTTATATTGATATTTAAAATGATATATTTAAAGTAATGAAAATATTTTATAAAATAAAGTGTTTAAAATTTTGGTTTGTTATTATATATTTAATTAATAAATTGAGTATAAAAAAAATAAAAAATGTATTGCAAAAAAATGTAGTGCCCTAGGCCTTTCTTTAGTTAGAACATGAACTATAAGTCTTGAGTAATAGACTTTGGTTGTTTAATTATAAAAATATAGCTTAGACCCTAGTGGAACTAATTATGGGAATTTTCTTGTCTTAATATGAAGGTATTTATGTGAGTTAAATGTTTATGTGTATATGAGTGTTATGATATTGTGGATGAATAAGTGATGGCAAATTAATTAATAATAGAAAATTAAAAATAAGAATGTGAAAGAATATAACCAAAATTATGAGAAAATATTAAAATTTCTAATTTTAGAAAAAAAAAAAAAATATATATATATATATATATATATATATATATATATATATATATATATATATATATATTTCTCTTCAAAGCCGAGGAAATAAGAGAAATAATGATATTATTTTGCTCTTGATTAGGACTTAGTACAACTCTGGGGAATATGGAAATTGAAAAATCTCTGGACTCGAACTGAATTTCGGAGATTTTTAAAATTGGATCTCTGAAATCGAACTATGATAGAATAATCTCCGTACTAAACTGTCCTAATTTTTTGAAACGGTTCGGTGTGGAGATTCAGGTCTAATGGGACGGTTTGGTACAGAATGAGACAACGGAGATTCAAATATTTTTTATTTTTAAATAATTAAAAATATATTTTTTTTCAGGTTAAACCAATTGTATTGAAATTAAATCAGAATATATATAACAAAAATAAAGATCACTGAAATTACGTTATATTTATTTTCAACAACTACATAGTGGATAATTAAAAAAATTTGTTTCAATCCACCAAACTAAAATAAAAATTACATATCAAATAAATATTTGTATTTAATAATTTTAGGGTAAAATACTATTTAGTCCCTAAGATTTGAGTAAAAAAATGACTTCATCCCCGCAGTTTGAAAAAGTCATTATTTAATCCCTGTAATTTACTTCCGTTAAATGACTTAGTCCTTCTGTTAAGAATTTTAACAAATTTCTGTTAGTCAACATTGAAAATAATATTTTAATATAAAAATAAATATCTTTATACCCAAAATACCCCCCTCATCAATCTATAAGTAATAATTACCCTAATTAGTTTTGGCTCTCTCTCTCTCTCTCTCTCTCTCTCTCTCTCTCTCTCTCTCTCTCTCTCTCTCTCTCTCT
>CATKHJ011019916.1:0-23108 GCA_949750685.1 Vernicia montana
CCCCCCCTCCCCCCCCCCCCACCTTTTTTTTTTTTTTTTTTTTTTTAAATACAACTTATTAAATTTTCTATTTCAAAAATACCTCACTTTTAAAGGTATATCATAAGTATATCAAAAATATATCATAAGTATATAAAAAAATATTTTTGAAAATCTAAAAAAAACAAAAGGATATTTTTGAAAAAAAAATTAAAAAAATTATATTCGATGTAATTTTCTCTTTAATAAATATGTTGAAGGGTTAAGAACCATCAAACTTAATTGAAGCCCGCCCATAATATGTAAGCGATACATGTGGCTTGAATTAAGAGGAAATTACACCAAATACCTTTTTTTAAATTTTTTTTTAAATATCATTTTATTTTTTTGGGTTTTCAAAAATATCCCTTTTTTTTTTTTTGTATACTTATGATATATTTTTAATATACTTATGATATACCTTTAAAAATGGGCATTTTTGAAATAGAAAATTTAATAAGTGTATTAAAAAAAAAAGCATGTATGAAAATATTTTATCTTTTTAGGGTATTTGTATACAAACCCCTTGAATTAATCTGTTTACAAGCCCATAGTAATCCAATTTATTGAAACCTGTTTCTAAACTAAAACAGATTTTAGGGTTATTTTTATTATCGATCAGATTGATAAATAAAATTTTTATTTATTGGTTATATAAAGTTTGTATCTTTGATATTATAAGTATGCATTATTATATATTCAATTATAGAATTTAAATCCAATTTAATTATATTTAGTTAAAAAAAATTATCAGTTACAACACGTCCGTCATTTTCACTAGGGGTGAGCCTTCGGTCGGTTCGGCTTAAAATCAAACTAAACCGAAATAATCAAAATTATGTTTTCCTCAAATCGAAACAAACCTAATTTATAGTGAAAACCAAACCGAATAAAAAAAATTTGGTTTGGTTTGGTTTTTCAGTTTTTCGGTTTGACTGTTTTTTCTTTTTATTATATATATATATACATATATATATATATATATATATATATATATATTAAAATTTTAGTCGGTGTTGTTCAAACCAAAATTATTTTGGTAAAAACAAACTGAATCGAAATTTAATTTGGTTTATTATTTTAAAAACTAAATTGAACCACTTAAAAAATTAAACCAAACCAATCAATTTGATTTAATTTTTGGATTTCGATTTGGTTTTTTTCACCCCTACTATTCATCTCTTAAGAAGAAAAACACCTAAATTCTATGAAGCCACATAAGCTTTTGAATTGTCAAGATTCAAATTGTCACAAATGAAATTGAATTTTTCTTTCTAATGAAGAGAAGAGAAATTCTTAGATAAACCGAGTTTATCATTTTATTTATAAATTAATCTAATAAAAATAAGACATATTAATTAATAATTTTATATTGCATCATTAATTAATGTATCTTATTTTTATTGGGTTAGTTTATAAATAAAGTTATATACTCAGTCTACCTAAGAATCTTTCTGAAGAAAAATATATATATTACCAATCTTAAATCTCCACCTATTAATAAAAACATGAAAAGCATAAAAGTTTTGTAAAAAAAAGACGTAATTCACTTTTTATATTTTTTTTCTTTAATTAAAATTTAAATTACTACACTATCTAGTAGAGGAGAAATTCTTAAGTGAACTAGATTCATCACGTCAGATTATGAACTACCAATGATGATCTAACACGTAAACGTGTTAATTACAATACACACCCCATAATTCAGATAGTTAATTTTCATATTCACCTTATGAGATAGTTATTGTTTAACATGAAAAATAATGATTGGATAGTTCATAATCTGACGTGGTGGATTAGATCCACCTAAGATTTTCTCCTAGTAGAGAGGAAAATCCTAGCTGTCTTCTTTCTTTTTTTCTCTCTTATTTTTTTTTTTTAATTTTTTTTGAGTCACAATCGATCTTTTTTTTTATAAGCGGTGATTCATTTCTCTTTTTTATATATTTTTTTCAATAAATACAAAATTCTCTATATCTATTAATATGTATATTTGTTTTGACATTGATTTGTTATATTGTTTGTTTTATTTTAGTTTTGGTGTTTATTGTTCCTTTAATCGGATTTTCTAATGCTTATTTCATATAATTTTTTTTATATTTATTTTATATAAGCATTTTATTCACTTAAACTATTTACATTTTATGAGTTTATTTTCTTAGTTTTGAATTTATTATTAATATTCAAACAATCGAACTTATTTATAGACATGGAGATTGATTTGTGGTTTAATCATTACCAACTAGAGCACACTTCCCTCCCAATTGTCAATTCAAATGCTCTATCAATATGATTAAAAATTATTGAAAGAAATTCAAATAATTTTATTTTGGTATTTATTGATGTATATTTTTATTTTTCGATCAAAATGTATTATTTTTAACATATAAATGAAAATTCATAGAATTCCTTCCAAAAAAAACATAAATTACTACACTTTCAAACTTTGATATAAGTAATACTTTAGTTATTATTATTTCAAAATTAGCACTTTTAATCTCTAAACTAAGTTAAATGAAAAATGATAAATTTTAAGGTATTATAGTGTTTTATAATATAATAATTAAAAGATTAAAATATATTATATTTTAATATTTTAAGAATGAATGTGTTATATAAATTAAAATGTGCAAAAAAAATTATAATTTTTACAAATAAGAATTAAAGTGTTGAATATTAACAAATTTCAAGAACTAAAGATATTAATTTTAAAATAATAAAAATTAAGTATTAATTATGTGAAATCTCAAAAACATAAAAGTAATTTACCCTTAATTCAAAGTTTATATATATATATATATGGCAGGAAACTTGTACTAAGCATATACCTAGGAAATTAGGAATAAGTATGAGCTTGAACTACAAAACGATGCCAATTGGTATCCCATTCTTACTAGCTCTCCAAATAAGAACTGCTCTTTAAAAGGAAAATTCTTGATAATCCTATCTGTGATATTTGCAATCTAGCTATGGAAACAGTTGAACACATTATTTTCTTTTGTAACCTTGCTAGAGCAGCATGGTTTGATTCTGTTTGGGGCTTTTGCCCAGATGCTAACTCTATTAATTCATTTGCAGATTGGTGGCCTGAAATGGTGAATCACTTTCAATCTAACAGAGTTGATGATACAACCAAAAAGTTAGCAACACTCTACTGGACAATTTGAAAGCAGAGAAATGATTTTGTCTTCAATCATAAAATGATTGATCATCTTAAAACTGTCCGGATAACCAGTAGTGTCTATCAATAGACTGTATCAGCACAACAAGTTTCTGACCTTGACAATTCAAGTGTCAGAGTCAATCAAGCACAATGGAAGCTTCCAAGCAAAGAAGAAGTCAAGACTAATTTTGATGCTAGTTTTAATACAGAAACAGGAGTTGCCACTCTTGCAGTTATATTTAGAGATGACAAAGGTATTGTTATTGATGGTGTTGCTGTTAAGAAGAATACCAGATCCCCTATGTCTGCAGAAGCAGAGACCATGTTAATGGCTATGAGACATGCATAGAAGAGAGGACGCATAATTTAGATAGGGGTGGGCTAGGAACGGTGCCGTATGCAAACTTTTGTCAATTGGCAAGCAATTGAGATATGGCTATGTGAGAATAATGTGTAAATGAAAAAGCAATGTGTATACACTATAACTCACTTAAGAGCAAATTGTTTTAATTGCAAATAGGGATGGCAGCGGGTCGGATATGGGGCGAATTTTGTAAAATTTGAATTCGACCCGTTTAAAAAATAAATTACCCGCCGGCAGCGGATCGAATATGGAGCGAATTTTGTAAAATTCGAACCCGACCCGCTTAAAAAATAAATTACCCGCCTCGCGGGGTGGGTCTTTAGATGAGGCGGGGTTGAGCGGGTATATCCGTTTATATTTATTTTTTATTTTTATTTTCTCATATATATATATATATTCATTTATATTTTTTTCTACATATTCATACAATAAAATTTATATTTCACATAAAAAATAAACTATAAATTTTTAAGAAAAAAAATAAATATATATAATATTTAAAAAATAAATATAATATATATAATTGGGTCGGGTTATACATTACCCGAACCCGATTCGGATATAAATTAAAAAATCCGTCCCGTCCCATTTATTAAACGGGACGGATACCCGACGGATCGGATAAAATTACCATCCCTAATTGCAAATGAAGTGGTTGGACTTGAACTTTGCAAGCATTAGATTTGGACAACATAATATAATTGCAAAATTTTTTAATTGTTTTGTTTGACTCAGGGGAAATTTTTTCATATATTTTTATATTTGAATAGTTTGAATTTATATTAATCAAATGACATATTTTTAAGTTTAATTCTTAATATAACAAGTACAATCTATTTATTATTATTATTTTTTTTGTTATATTGGAAATGATTCTATTTGATTATTTTAAAAAAAAAAATTAAATACACTTACTTGCATTTGGACATTAATTTATTTCCATTATTTGGAAGACCAAACATGTTCATAATTCTTATTATATTCTTATTGAATATTTTAAATTACACGCTAATGAAAATTTCAATTTGATACGAAATAAAAGAATAATATATTATATATGCATGTGTCTTCAAACTTGCAATAAACTAATTAATTGAACCTTTTTTTTACCTCTTATATTTCTATGATTAATAACGAAGTAATATTTCATTTTAAAATGCTTAATCCTTCTATGGATTAAAAGATTTTCAACAATAATAATTAATTAATTATTGCTGATATAGATTATCTCATCTAAAATTACTGCAAAACTACATTCTACACATACACTTGATTAATTTTGTGTACATGTGAATTTTCATTAATTATAAAAACAACTGTGTCCAAGCCTGCAATTAAATATTAGAACCCAGCACTAGTTTTTTTTTTTTTTTGCACTGATAGAACCCAGCACTAGTTCTCTTATGGACTTAATATATTAGTAATACATATAAAAAAAAAAAAAAAAAATGGTGGGCTTAATATACTTATAAAAAAAAAAAGGATCCGTCAGATTGTACTGATTACACAAGTATATCTGATGGGCTTAATATACTAATACATATGAAAGAAGAAAAAAATTTTGGTGGGGCTTAATTATTTTGGGGGGCTCTGTCCGCCCTTAGAGACTGCTGGTTATCACAAGCTAATTCTGGAAACTGACTGCAAGACTCTTGAAAATGCATTCACTGTTCCTATTGAAACCAGCCCTTGGAAGATACAAGCATTATTATCAGTAGCTAATGAGCTTAGAAGAAAATTTGTATCTTGTAGCATTAACTGGGTTAAACGTGACCTAACAAGCCTGCCCATTGGATTTGGATTAAAAAAAAAAAAAAAAAAAAAAAAGCCTGCCCATTGGGTTGCTTCTCCCTTTTAAACAATTTTTTGTCACCTGTATGGTCTGTTGTTCAGCCTCAAAGAATTAGAACTTTGTTGTTATCTGATTTAAATTATGCTGTGCAATGAATTCAGTATTGATGTGGCAAAAAAAAAAAAAAAAATTTGCTATCCCATTCCCATCCTCTCTCAGTCTCTCACTCAAAACCCACACGTGCCACGACAAATTTAATTACTACTTGCATATATCTATTTCTCTTTGACATTCTCTCCCACCTTCTATTTTTAGGTCCGTCTAATTCGATCGATCAAGTCCCAATTCCCAACTAATCCAATTCTACCCCAAAAAAAAAAAAAAAAAAAATTCCAACACAAGACGAGACTATGAAATATTTATTCATACTGGATATACATGCCTCATTAATGTAAATATAATATACAACGAATTTTTGTATGTAAATATTTTTTCATTTGAAAAAAAAAAAAATTTTTAATTATAATTAATCATTAGTTGGACATACAAAAAGTGAATATATATTCGATGTAGTAAGAATTTTTCTATGAGAGTATTATTTTATAATTTTAAAATTAATGAGTTTTTGATTTACTGAAATTTAATTTTATTTTAAGGAGTGAAAAAGTATAAAGTTGAAGGTGATGCATGGTGACTCACCCACACAATAAATTTTTAGAAAATACTAACAATAACAACAATAATAAGTGAGAGGCTAATGTCACAACCTCAAAAAAAGAAAGTGGCTAGGAAAATAGTTATGATACTGTGACATTGTTAAAAACTTAAAATATAAAGGGTTATTGTCAAACAACAGCGAGAAGCATCTCTCACGCACCACACGCCCACACATATATAGCCAAGCCACCCCTCTTTCCATACAAACATTTTCCATTTATCTCTCTCTCTCTCTCCTCACTTTTTCTCTCTTTTTTCTTCTTCTTCTTCTCTTTCTAAAAGAAAACGCTAAGAGATATGAGTGAAGACGAGTGGGTTACAGTGGCCATGGCAGATGACATGCTTGTCGTCCAGTTGCTTTTGAATCTTAACCAAGCAGAGCCGCCTCCGCTGCCGTTACAGTTGAATAAGGTCTCTACTCCTTCGGCTTTGCGGCTTGACTGGACCGTACGACAACGACGGTCTAAGCAACTGCTACCAAGGAAGAAGGCTGAGGCTACTCGTGCTAGCCCTACCACGCCGCTTTCTTGGAGTGGTGGCACCTCCGTTAGCGATTCTGCAGCCGACGGATTCGAAGAGTCGAGTCTCCTTGCCAAGCGTATTGGCACTGCGAGATCTAAGGTTTGTTTCCTTTTCTGCTGTTTTTTTTTTTTTTTTTTTGGCTTTCATCACCGGTGAGTTTGACTCATTGACTCGGTTTTCATCCGGAAGGGTATAATCGTCCAATTAATCGGTTCAGCAGATCGCTTACATTACATGCCCCCACAAAAACGACGATTCTGTCCTTAGGCAGAGTCAAACCTCTTAGATAATGTTTTCCCTAATCTTATTTAAATCTTAACTAGGAGGGCATTTTAGTCAGAGAGTAAATATAGTTATTTTTCTTTTTCTTTTTAATTAAAATTTCAGCTGTTCTAACCGGTGGCGTGTGTCCGCGGCAAAATAGGTCTGCGTGTAGTTTGGTGCAGTCTAGTTGGTGGTTATGCACTTTATTAGGGAAATGATTTGGTGTGGTCGCCGCAGTTCTCCACTTACTGTGGGCGCACCAAAATATTGTCTTTTTCTCACGTGATAGCTCGATCTAAACCGTCAACCACTTTTCTCTTTTTTCTATTTTTTTTCTTCATTAACTCTGAGAAAGCGTGCAATCAGATGATTGGGTTGCCATATATATTTTTTTAAGAATAATTTGACAGGTTGTCTCTCTAGTCTCTTTTGGATCTTGTGGGTCCGGAAACGTAGAATTTATATCTTTGGTCAAATAAATGTTCCATGTTTGAATTGAAAAAAAAAAAAAAAAGAAAGAAAAGTGAATTTTTAGGTGCGAATTCTTTTTTTTTTTTTTTTTTTTTGGCCAAATAGGTGCGAATTTATTTGGGATCGAAAGCGAGTCCCAATTAATGTGGGGACATTTGGCCAAAAAAAAAATAATAATAATGTGGGGACCACATCATCACCACCCAAAATTTATGGTATAAGAAGCTGAATTGTTTTGTTTGTTATTGATATTTAGTTATTTTATACCAAACTCTTAATTCTAATTCATTTTAATGTTAATAATAATGTTTTATTTGTCGAGTTTGAATTTAATTTAGAAAAAAACAAAGCTTTATGTATTTAGCTTTCAATGAAACTTTTGTATTCAAAATAAACTGTACCAGCACACCAGCAAAGTTTCTAAGATTAATTGTTAATCACGTGCCAAGTAGAAACAGACAAGAGCTTGTCGGCCTGTGTGGACCGGGTTCATTTGTTGAAACTTCTAATTCTGTATTGATTTCAAGGACATTTCTTACCAAATTCTTTGAACAGACTCATTCTATATGTTAATCTAAAGGATAAATTGTCCAATTTTGGGATATTTGCAGGTTGTTGTTGCCAGTGACACACCAACCACCAAGAGGTCGAGAAAGAAAAAGGTAAAATGCTGACTGAATTTGCAAATTGTGGCTACATTATTCTTAAGTGTTGAACACAGTAATAGAGCCAGAAAATTTTTTGTATGAGGGTTGAAATTTCTTAGATCATAATTTATATTAATATGGTATATATAATTAAATCAACTTTTATAATTTTACACCTAAAAATTTTTGTATTTTGGCTCCCCAGTCCCCTAGCTCTGTCGTTGGCTGAATACAGAGAGATTACTTTTACAAGTTTTAGTATTCCTTTTTTATGCTTGATTAATTTATAGATATGTTATTATGTTGGTTTGAATCTTTTTGTTCCTTTCAGACATTACCTGAGCTTAAAGAAGAGGAAAGATTGTTGTTGAAGGAAAGGAGAAATTTGAAGAATGTATGTTTCATCAACTACTTCTTATATTGGATTTCTTGTCTCGCTCTCTTTTGCTCTTGTTTAGATATTCATTTTAAGTACTGAAAATATTAATTTTACAATTCTTTATTGATTAGCAATTGGTGGCGTTGCGGTTTTCTCTAGAGAAACAGAGAGTTGCAAATGATAACTTGAAAAGATTGAAGGTGAACCTTTTATTCCCTCATGCTCATTTTCTAATTTCTCCAATTTGTTTTATTATATCCCCTGCATAAATTTTTATATGCATTTTAATATTTATAATTTCTTGCTCTTGCGATGAACTAAAACATAAGTCTTGTGATTGAATAAACATGAATTTTACTTGTTTTTATAACCAAGTATACTTTATCATTGTAAAAGTTGCTATTAGAATGTAACGATGATAGTTTTTCTTTGCAGCTGGATTTGCTATCAAGGGAAAGACCACAAATAGTTACAACTGTTGTTAAAACTGACAAAGTTAATTCAAACCAACCAGAGCAAATAAAAGTAACCTGTGATTATCACACATGTTCCATTATGCCAATAAGTGCTGCGTGCAATAAACTCGAGCCATCTTCACCCAATGCTTCTTTCCAGAAACAAGAGGTTGGGGGTAGGGACCTTTCCTTTATGCTACCTGACCTAAATCTACCCGTTGAAGATAATTCAGGCTCTGATGTGTCATATGGAATTAGCTGAGAAGGATAAGCTGTATACTACTGGTAATCTATTTTCCAAATCAATAGGCGGCATTTATGCTTAATGACTCATGGCTCTTCAGACCTAACAGTATCCCAAATCGAGTTAAACCAATTACCTTCACTGCTTCGATACCTAAGAAGTGGAACTTCGTTTTTATACCGAAGGTACTGAGGGTAGTGTAGAGATCCTTAGTTACAGTTTAGATTCATTCATTGAGAAAATTTCTACATTCTTCCAAATTCTTTGGGGCCAACCCTCATTCCTTCTGCTTTCTTTTTAGGAAGTATTAACAGATAAGTTTTAAATATCCTATAGATAATCACATGTCTTAGTACTTAACTACTGATTGAATCTAATTAGATGTTGCATTAATTCTCTGTTTATCTACTTTCCCCGGCATTTTGATTGTTATGAAACCGGCATCTTTCTTTCTTTCTTATTACTATTTTTTTTAATTAAATACTAGTTGTAGCCTTGTTGGTATGTTTGATCGTTATGTAATTGACATGAGGTAATTGGGAAGTATGCAAGATCTCACTTGGAATGCCATTTGTCAATACTAGTAGTGGATTTATTGATTGGCGGAAAAGTTAGGCTGTGGATTTAATTCTAGTTGTTTAGGGAAATGGTCATGCAACACCAACCACAAACTTGTAAACCGGAAGCTCCTTTGATGCTTTAGTTTAGCCTTGGGACAAGGCAAAGTTGAAACTGGTAGTCAGGTAAGGTAGAGTATGGGAGATTCTAATCTACTAAAAAATATTATTTATAATATCAACAAGCCTTTGATTTTGTTTTTTTGATCAGTACATTTCAATGACTTTGGCGTTAATTGATGGAGAGTGCCTTAATCTGCGTGGAATTGTGATGCTTTTGTATCAGAGTGATGAGGTGGTTGTATGACAGATAAAGCTTTGCACATGATACATCCTAAATAATTCAAGTGATTTGATAGTAAGGTAGAGAAGGATTTACTTGGATGTGGATTAGGAATGGTGATGATAAGTATAAATTTATAATATGTGGTGTCATTCTAAACAAGGAGATATGGACAATTGGACATTCAACAAAAGCATCTCATTGTAATATGATTAATTTATATGGTATGCCGAGTTTATCTAAGCTTTTATTTCTAAAATGAAATGTAAATTTGTTGGCAGAAGCAGCTACTTAACTTGAAATACCCAAGCCAAATTCCATTAAATCTTCATTTTTTTAATAAAAAAAGTGCTTTCGTTTAACTAAATATGTGATTTAGACAAAAGCACTGGTTTTCGGTAAAGAGGGTGATGATTCAAATTGTTTTTGAACATTTTTTTCATTTTCAAAAAATTGTCATTTTATCAAAACTTTTTAAATAAATTATTTCTCTAATTGAAATAATAAATAATTTATTATACAAATATAATTTTTTTTTAGTCTCTCATCATTAAATTCAATTCTATTAATAATTTTCCATCAATCTTTTTTTAATTGAAAAAATAATTGGTCTAAATCTAATTTCAATTATGATAAAATAATTTTTTATAAAAAGTTTGGATTCAATTATAATTTTTTAAAAAAGGCTTAGATTTTTTTTTTCATCAAACAATTCTTAATTAGGCTCTTATGATCTTATCTAAAACTCATGATTTTATAATTATGAAAATGAAATCAATACAAGTAAATCCACACATTTATTGAAATGTTTACAAGTCACAATTGGAAGGAAAAGCAAGTAAGCTGTAAGCAACATTTGTTAATTTTTATCCCTGGTAGGATCAAATCACTAATCGGATACTGTGGGTTGTGGGTCTGATTCATTAAGAAAAAATATCAAAGAAGTATTGAAAACCCAATCTTGTACACTAAACAAGAGGCCCATCTATAATATTGGACTCGTGCTGCTGTATTCTTTTAGAAGACGAATGTTCGAAGTGGGCCTGGATCGGATATCAATGATCCAGGTAGATTGACTCCCTCCTTCAATCTCCATAAGCATTGCTTAAATGACCCAGATAGATAGACTCCTTAATTATGTTTCTATGCATGGCAAGTAACTTGTATATATGTTAAACTTAGGAGTTTTTTTTTTTTTTTTTTTAAATAAATTTAAATTTCATTAATCGTCAGTGGTTGAATAGAACTTGACATAAAATCAATTATCCTAACAAAAATAAATTGATTTACAGATCTCAAATCTTTAACAAAAAATTCAACTGCCATATAGTTAATTTTGAAAAACTGCGACTGTAATAGTGAAATAATGTGACAAATCACTGTCCTCTTTACAAGCATCTGAAATGCAACAGTATATAGACATATCACCAGACTCATAATAAAAAAAATAAATTCCAACAAGGAAAGACAAAATAATATAAAAAATAAAATACAATATAACACAAAATAATAAAATAAAAAGTATCACCATAACAACAATAAATACAAATCCAACCACAAGCATATGGTAAAAACGAAGATGGGGAGGTTATGGTAGGGATGGCAATGAGGTGGGGCGGGGTGGGGGTATCATCCCCCATCGCCATCCCTGTCTTAGCGGGGAATCCCCATCCCCGTCCTCACCTAACATACGAGAACTATTTAGTCTTCATCCTTATCCTCACCTGACATACGGGAACTAAAATTCATAAATAATAGCTGAAAAATAAAAATAAATTTATGTAAGAAATATTAATAGATTCAAACACACAAAGTATGAAGAGATGAATCAATCCAATCTAAAATTCTTTAAAGTTGTCATGATGTGAGAGAATTATAAATAGTGAGTGATAAAATTAAAAACCCTAATATATATATATATATAAGAGTAATTAAGTAATATATTTTTTATATTAAAGATAATTATGTAAATATAATATTAAGTCCCCGTGGGGATGGAAATTCCTGTGGAACGGAGAATACACTCTCCATCCTCGCCCCGTTCCCGCTAACGGGAAATAAATATCTCTCATCCTCATCTCCATAGAGATAAAAATCGGGAAATTCCAACCCTGTTCGAGGCAAATTTTCGTAGGGAATAAAGATTTTTCGCCCCATTGTCATTCCTAGATGACGACAGAAGCAAGGAGGCAGAAAATGAGATTGAGCAGAAAGAGCGTCGAGCGACGATAGAGAATGACGCGTAAGTAGAGGACAAATGAGTAGAACCGGCGGTAGATGTGACAACAACAGTAGGGATGAGACTATTCATATCAAATATAATATAAGATATTGAAATCACCGCCGATCAAAAGAGAAGATCGGCGGTAATTTAAGAAATAAAACTTAAGAAAAAATTAGAAAAAAAAATGAGAAGAAGAGACGACTAGAACTTTATTCTCAATTAATTAACTTAGAAGTTATTTAATTTTTTTTTTTACCGTATGTCCAATAACTTTTTCAAAAATTAAATTTATCAAAAGCCATCTTATTATTATTATTATTATTTCTATATCATCATATTCTTATAAGTTTATTCAGACCAATACAAATAATAAGTTTTTATTATTTTTCAATTGGCATATACATGATAAATTTGACTCATATTTTTTCTTTATATTAATATATAAAATTATTAAAAAATAATATTTAAATTTAATAAATAATAATAATAATTTGTGTATATTAAAATATTTTAAAGAATACAAATTAAATAAAAAATATAATCAAAATTTAAGAAAAATGCGAGTCCAAAATAAATAAACTAATAATACAATTTGATTTTATTTTTAAAATAAATGATTCGAAAATCGAGCTGTGATTGTTTGTAAATCATTATAATGGATTTTTATTAGGTAATTCGTTCTAATTATATATATATTTTTTATTATTAGAAGTGTGATTTAATCATTTTAAACTTAACATCAACTTTAATTTTTATTTAAATTTTAAAATTAAACATTAAAATATTATTATTATAGAAAAATATTATTCCAAATAATAATATGCAATTATATTCTCATTATTAAAATGATAAAGGTATTAAAGTGGTTAATTATAATAATATTTATTAATTGTGATACACCCATGAAAAAAATATCAATTGTGATTCAAAAAAAAAATATATCAACTGTGATACACTCAAGCAAATCTTTTTTTTTTTTTTTTCACTGAAGAAGACAAGTGCATTTATTAATAAAGCAATAAGCTCATTACAGTACAATTCAAGTACAACCACATATAAATGGCTCAACAATTAAATATACAAATAAATATGAGATCCAAAAAAAATCTACCCAAAATTGAGTTTTTAAACTAAGGCTTCAAGCCCAGATCAATAGAGAAATTACTCCAATACTCCTGATTTTGCCTCTCCTTACCAGAACCTTTAGCTCTCTCTGCCGTCACCTTCTCCGACACCTAAGACAGAGAAACAAGAAGGACCGCCTGAGAGACTATCGGGGTTTCTACTAGCCTATCTAAAAAAGATATGCATTGAATAAACTTAAAGGAAGCCCACTTGAGAAAGCAAGATTCATGAACACCAAGGGACTGACGGGGCTCAAATTCTATCCAAGTTTGTGGCAATAGCTAGGAAAATCTTTTAACTTCGTCAGTGGTGAAAGAGCTCTTTCTATGATGTAGATTTGTTAACCGGTGATCCATCTCTGAAACTCCAATACCCAAATTAGCATTCTCTTTCTCCTCTCATCATCTATCATCTTTTAGAAGCTTATCAAAACACAATATTTGATAAGAGAGGCGAACATCGTCGTAGGCAAGCATGGTAAGACTATTGCCATAAGACAAAAACAAATATAAAATGATAAAAAAAAAAAAAAAAAAAAAAAAACAAGATGAATTGAGAAATAAACAAAGTAGAAAAGAAAAAACAAACAAACAAACAAACCCTTAACCCTATATTTGAAAAGAGAGAAAATAAGAAAGGAAAATAAGAGAGTAAAACAATTTTTCCTTGTTTGAAAAGAGAGAAAAATAAAGAGAGGAAGAAAAATATACTTTATTTTTCATCCTAGTATATTTTTCATCCTATATTTTCTCTTCATTTTGAAAGGAAAATAAAAATAAAAAGTAAAAATAAAATGATAGAAAAAAAAATGTTTTTTTCTTCTATCATTTTATTTTTATTTTCCTTTTAAAATGAAGAGAAATTTTCATTCATCCAAATAAAAGGAAATAAAATAATAAAGGAAAATAAAATTATAATAATGGAAAATAAAATTTATTTTTTCTATTTATTTTCTTCCCTCCTAGGAATTAAATATAGACCACAAAAGGAAGAATACACTCAAGCAAATCTCAATAGGTCCATACACTCTGAAATCATTGCAAGGCAATTTTATATACAAAAGCAACATCAAGAAAAACAATAAATAGCAATGTTGATAAAATGGAACAGAAGACTGATTTTTATTTATTTTTTAATTTGTAGTTTAATTGGTTCGATTGGTTTGATTTAATTTTTGTTATTTTTTTAATTTTTTTTAATTTTATTAAGTTCAAAATGGTTCACCGGTTTTTTTAATTTTTTTTTTATTCGATGATTTTTCAGTTTTTTATAACTTAAAAATCAAATTAATAATTAATTTTCGATTTAATTAATTCGATTAATTAATTCGGTTTGATTTTAATAATATTGATAAATGCTAATGGCTCTGAAAAAAAAAAAAAAAATGCTAATGGTGCTCTGAAACTGAAATTTCCAAAGCAATCTCATTTATTTACATGTGTCCTATTATCAGAGTTTCTGGTCTCAGGTCTCCTCCAAGTGGAATCTGAATTGGTAGATTTAAATGATTTTATATTATTTTATTTAATTAGACAAACAATATGAGAGTTTCTGACTGTGAAAATAAATACTATTGTCATGCCAATTTTTCCTTTTCACTTTTAGCCTTCTACTTTGGCAAAATATATATATATATATATATATATATATAGCCTTCTATATAAATGGTTTTTAAATGGTGGCATCATCTATCTGATCAAATGTTGGAAGTGTTTGTTTGATATTGAGAGATCGGAAATTTTTTTTTTAAATATTATTGAGAAAAATAATTTTGAAATATTATTTAATTATTTTATAATTTTTATAATTAAAATATATAAAATTTATTTTAAAATAAATTTTGATGACGTATCATTAATATTGTCAGTAAAATATTTCTTTTAATAATAATTCAAATAATAAAATAAACTGTAGCAAACAAGCTGAACTGTCCTAGAAATTGTGCCAGTATAATTTGGCAAAAAAAAAAATGTGCCAGTATTTGCAGTAGTCGTAAAGTGGTTTTGTAAAGAACCTGAATCAGAAATTAATTGATTGATGAATTTACAGAGAGGTAGGTTGGAAATACTCTGACAATTTAAGAATTAACATTATGTTTGGGAGACAACCAAATAAAATAAAGAAAATAAGATCCATCCCCAATGGGACAGTCCGTTCGACCAGGTACATGGCGCAGGATCAAAAGGCTTAGGTTCTACACTCATATTTTTTTTTCCGAATAAAATTGAGAAAATATTATTAAAGAAGATGATGAGCCAATGCATTACAAAGAAAACTAGGAGGATTGGGCCCCAAATCTGGACACCAGACAAAATTTGTTGCACGAGCTAATCAAATGTGCAACAGTGTTCGCTGATCTCCTAAGCAAATAGCACAATCTAATATATCTTGCATTATAGTCTTACAATCCTTAAGAATCAGACTCAAATATGAAGCATCAACAGTGTGAGACTTGAGAGCTTGGATAAGTGAAAGGCCATTTGATTCTATTATCACTCTCGAAAATGAATTGGTCTTCAACTAGTTGAGCGCCTCTCGAAAACTCAAAGCTTTTGCGATACCTACTGTCATAATCCAAATCTAAAAGCACGTGATCGACACTAGAAAACATGAAAGTATAAGGCTTATAGAACCTGTAGTAAATCTGACTACTCGCTAAATGACAAAACAACCATGTGACAGTTGTAACCGTCATAAAACTAGGGCTTTAAGCCTACCTGTTAAGCAAAACCTACTAAACATTATTTCAATATCACTCAGGGCTGTCATCTCAATTATACCAATCATCACCATAAAGTTCATACTTAACAGAATAACTCAATAATCAACAAAACAAGATAATAGATAACAAAAATAATCATACGGAGTGCTAGAGTTTTATAATATAGAACAATATGAAATTTGTTACATAACTGAATAATAAAATACATTCAACTGCCAAAAGATGGAAGACAGAGATACTCGAATAAAATTTACTTCTCAAGCTCAACCTGCAACCTAAAAAAATAGGGAGACATGAGTGAACGCCTCAACTCAGTAAATGATACTAACCAATATACAAAATTGGTGCTCTAAAATCAATTTATAATTGATGCTCATGCAACATGCCAAATAATACAAATAATCATGTAATCATACAAGGATGTGAATCAGTCCACATGAACTACGCTAAACCTCAATCTGGGGAGCCGATCCCTCTATCCTGGCTCTCTAAATTCAAGTATTGTCTCTTAAAATCCAATACATATGTGTGAACTCTCAATTTTGCACCTCCAAAATTATTTCTAAACTTTGCAAAGCTAATCGGAATATTTTTCTATCCAAACTGACATTTTTTCAATCCTGACTGGACTTTTTATACCAAACAGTACTTTCTAAAAAAACTGACCGAATCTTTCTCAAATTTGACTACTAAACTGTCCGATAATTAATTTCGGATTCATCACCACTGACCGGTAATTTTTTAGAATCCCGAAAGCCCAGAAAACTGACCTGGATGTCCTGAAAATTAAAAAAAAAACTTCTGCCGCGTCTGCTACCGCCAGGGAGCCAAAAAAGACGTCGAACCCCCCAACAGCGTACCATCAATCCCGCCACATCAGCAATCGCTGGAGATCTGGTGGTGCCGCCGGTGCCTCGATTTTTGTGCCCTATACATGTACCTCAAAATGACCATTTTACTCTTCAAACTTGATTTTTGAAACTAAAAGGCTCTACCCTTTTGGTTTTTTCACTTTTTCACTACCCAAAATACCCCCACCTCATTTTTCCTATAAATACCTCTTCCATTTTCCCTTTCAATTCACTCATTGAGCATTTGTTGATAGCTATCCATTTGCTCTATTCTCTTCTCTCTTTCTAATTAATTTTCTCACATTCATTTAAAGTAATTACTCTAATTAATTTAATTAATTAATTTCTCTTTGATTTTAATTAATTAATCTTTAACTCAATTTAATTAATTAATCACTTTAATAATTAATTTTTTTGATTAATTGAAAATTGGGTAGCTAAACAATCAATTAAATTAATTTTCTTTTTAAACCAACTTCCTTTTTTTTTCGAAATAGAACTCCGCTCCGGCAAAACTGTTCACCCTCCACACAAATCCAAAAAAAAGATATAATCTTTTACCCTCACTCAAACCCCAAATCAAATTAATCCAATCAAATATGATCGATCTTTAAACCCCTTCACCTCACCATGGAACGAATTACGTGATTTTTGATCCCCATCCAATGGGGTACGTAAGCATGCTTGGAATTTAACTCCTAGCCTCAAATTCAAATCTCCAATCAATCACATTCCCATTTATTTTTCAATATCAATCCATTATACATATAAATGTTAATTAATGTTATTAGCTAATTTAATTATTTTGGAGTAAATGAGTGATCTTGTGATTTCTCTAGTACCCATAAGAGTTAGAGAAAATATTCTCCTTTATTTGTGGATATTTAAATACTTGCTCTTTATTTTCGCACGCACTCATAATTATGCCATAATCATGCAATCGTCATTAGTACTTGTCATCCATAAAATCAATTTTCAAATCAAATCAAATTTAAGAGTCAAATTGAGATTATTTTAAAATAAAAAACCTAGTCCTCGAGCTCAATCTGATTCGAAGACTAGTAACTTTATCTTTGGGTAAATTAATCAAAGATTAATGAATTGGAGTCAAATTGAGTTTTTTCCTTAATTTTTCTATTAAAAATAAATTAGGGTGGCGACTCCCGAACCATTTCCAAAAAATAAAATCAATTTTTCGAGGTGATAGTCGCTTCCAATTGTGAGTATCGAAACTCGTACCTAAACCTCCCTTAAAAATCATTTGCCTTTCCTTAAGGCACAATTTTTCCAGAGCAAGGGGAAGGGTGTTCGGGTGAGGCCTCACAATAGGATCCCAGCCGTCCATGGCCTAAGCCACGCAGCGCCAACCTGACTAGCAGCAGCGTCAGGCGATGAGCAAACCCTCAAGCCGTCATACACCAATCATAACTCATCAAGCATAATCATTATCATAATTAGATTCACATTCCTAAGTGGTCTTATGTCATCTCAATCCCATCCAGCATCCACAAGTAATATGCAACAACAATACAATGAATCAGTCACATACATATGCTAGAATGCAACTCTTATTCATAATGCATAATTATATACATATATACATACAGTAAATGTAGATGCATGGAAAGCAGAAAAATATATTAGGAAATATCAATCACAAACTGGACGAATACCAAACCAACTCTCCACACAGAGAGTCTACCTGAAGTCACCTGAAACACCTTAACTGGATAACAAATGAAGATCATTAGAACACTGACTACCCAACTAAGACATACTTAACAATTCTAAATATTCTACCAAAATTTCGACAAAATCTCCTCTAAAACTATGACACTAATCCACGACAACAAAGAAATAACACTTCAAATTTTTCATCAAAGCTCACAATAACCATCAACAATTCAACGACCCCATCATGGGTCTCCAAACTCAACAAGCATGAAAATGACTTCAACTCAACTATTATCTCAACAATCGATTTAATTAATTTATAAATCCTCAAAATTCATTACAAGTTTATGTATTAAAGAAAAACACATAAATGAACTCATATAATTAAATTCATAGAAAAGTATAATAATTACAAATTCATATATAAATATCAAATATATGTATTGAAAATAAATAGCATAATTAATTAATTCTAAATATTTCAACACTTTGAATTATTTTATAAAATTAATCACGTTCAATACTCAATTTAAAGTAATATAAAAATTATATAAATAAATTTATAAAAATCATGTAATGAAATTCATAAAATTACTATTTATAGAACTATATAAGATTTTAAAATAACATTAATTTCATTCATAATATAAAATTCATTTAAGCATTTCCATAGAAATTCATAATAATCATAATTTCACTAATTTTAACGCTAGAAATATAAACATGAACCATTTAATTAAATTAAAACATTATAACTATATATATATATATATATATATATTAAAGTAAGCACAAATAATTCCAATTTCATTTCGTATAAAATTTATTCAATTTAATAGCAATATAAACTCACATAAAATTAAATTAAATTTATAAATTAACTCAAATTATGGAAATAAAATCCATATTAATTCATAGATATACTTATTCCCAATAATAAACAGTATGAAACACAATTATCTAACATAAAACAACCCGAAAATTAAACAATACAGTCTAATTTGAGGGTTTTGGATTTACCTATGCGGAATCCGATCAATTGAAGGTCAAAAAAATGTCGAAACATTGAAAGGAAGCTGCTGAAACTTGGGTCTCACGCGCCACCGTTGTTGGTGGTTCTAATGCTCGAAACTTATACCATCTAAAGCGTCTGAACACCAGGAGTAAGAAAATGCATGTCACCTTCCTCCACTCGCAGTCGGTCATCGCAATCGAAGCCCAAAAGCTTCGGTGACCGAAATCTTCTCCGCCTGATTTCTTCACCGCCAACCATCCATACCGACTGAGATTGGTACCAAATGGAAGCTTACGCAGAGAGCTTTCAAATGGTACTAAAACCCGCTGAAACGGCAGCCAGAATCGGCTTTTGAAGGTGACGGTGCTGGAGTTTCTCTTTCTTGCGTGTGTACTGCCATTTGTCATCCAATCTTGCTAGAACGGGCCCCATCGTGGTAGCCGGAGACTGGGTTGGCCGATGGTGGTGGTGGTGTCGCTCACCGCCGACTGGAAGCCATTGCTTCCTCTCCCTCTCTTGGTCTCTCTCTCTCCATTCTGTCTAAAATGGGGAAGCCAAAAACAACCATCTGATTGGCTGAAGCAAAAATTATACATAATCTCTCTTTTTTTAATAATATTAATAATAATAATAACAACTACTTTAAACAACAGCAAAATTAAAAATAATATTTACTTAAAATTTATAATTAAAAAATAATAATTTGATATAATAAATAACTTCTTTAAACTTTAATAACCAATATTAAAATCGATATTTTATGAAATAAAAATATTTTATGAAATTAATAAATTATGTTTTGATTTGTTATAGTTTATTTATTAAAGAATTATTTTCAAAATTTAAGAAAATATTGATTTTAATATTGGTTATTAAAGTTTAAAGAAGTTATTAATTAGATCAAATTATTAATTTTGAATTATAAATTTTAAGTAAATATTATTTTTAATTTTGTTGTTGTTTAAAGTAGTTATTATTATTATTAATATTATTAAAAATATAATTAAATAATATATTTTTAAAATAATGATAATAATTCAAATTTTTATTAAATGCAAGTATAACAAGTGCAATTAAATAATTATATTTTTATTATGCTAATCCAAAATATGGAAAAGGTAAGAGTAGAGATTCTCAACATTTTGATTGCTGATAGGCACTATGCTAGGAGCACAAACATGAACAGGAGTCGAATATGATTGCCCTCAAAGTATCAAGACTCAATTTTAATTTTACTATTAGATGAAAGTTTATAGATGAGTCATGAACTTCTATGACTAAAATAATAATGAAGATGAGTTAATGTCTCGCCAGACGAATTCTAAGTTTTTAATGAGTTGATTTATCAAATAAGGTCATATCACTCTCTTGAATGAGTTTTGTCTTAGTTGAGTCCAATTAGGACTTGAATGATTTTAGTCCGGATCAACCATCACCTCTACTACCACCACATGTGTTACCGAGCCACCATACCAAAACTGAAACAGCAACCATAAACCCAACTTGTTGGATTAATTTGCTTATTAGAATTCATGGAAAATCACCTATAATTAAATTTAACCAGCAAAATTAGCATAAATTAGCCATAGAAACCTAATAATAATGACCACCAAAGAAAAAATGGGATTAAAATCCAAATAGACCCAAAATCTTGGAGAGGGACCTTATAACCCTAAGAAATAAAAAATAACGGAGACACGAGGGTTACTTGAGAAGAGTAGGGGCCATCTTGCTGGTGAGTGTACTAGCGACAATCATACAATCATATTGACGGAGACTAAGCCTAAAAATGATACCAAAGCAATCCAGATGGTTGCGAGTAGCACTGATATAGGGATGACAATGGGGCGAAAAATTTTCGTTCCTCGCAGGAATTTGCTCTGAACGGGACGGGGATCTCCTGATTTTTATTCCTATGGGACGAATATGAGAGATATTTCTTCCCCGTTAGCGAGGACGAAGTGGAGATGGGGAGTGTATTCTCCACCCCATGGTAATCCCCGTCCCTGTCCATAGAGATGGCAACAGAGCGGGGGCGGGGGTATCATCCCCCATCCCCATCCCCATCCCCGTCCTCATCCCCTCCTCACATATGATGACAATTTAGTCTCCACCCTCGCGGGTATTCCCGTTTCCCACTTGAAATTTTTGTTTATTTTTAATCTCTCTTCAATTTTATATGCTTTTAGATAGTGAAATTTAATGCATATATAAAAATTTAAATTTTAGACTTTAATTAGATTTAAACTAATTCCAATATATTTAAATTAAAACTTATATATTAATTGATATTTATTGCCACATCAGTTAACCTTAACGGTATTAAGGGTTATGGCACTTAAATGCTAACGGTGTAAAAATACAGATTCCAAAATGTCACGAAAAAAATTTTAATCCCCGTTTAAGATAAACGTCAAATTACATGATAATTTAGTGTACTTTCCCTAATATAATATGCAAAAATTATGGATAAAATCATGTGGTCAGAATTCAGCTAATTAAAATTCTAAAAACAAGCATTTAATTCTTGCAAATGACTAAAATACCCTTTAACAAAATTGGCGGTATTTCTAGCTCTCTAATGGCGTCATTCTTACTGTAAAATTTCCCTCTCTTCTTTTTTATTATTTCCTCTTAAAATCATTAGACAAACTTATAAATGCTTCATGATTTTCAAAGCAAACCACTTTATATTTTCAAAGCTTTCAACAGGCTATGTGTATTAGCTATTGATTATTATTATTATTATATTATTATTTGAATTAAAGATAACTTGAGTCTTAAGGTAGCTGTTGAATGAAAACTTTCAAATTAAATAAATAAAAATTATATTTCAAATTATTTTGATTACAAGAGCCATATATTAGTCTTTGTCATGATAATATAATATAATATTAGTGAATAATTAGAACAAAAATGGATTGTAAAAGCTGAATAATGGTTATGGACCATTTTTTCAGAAACAAGGGAACAATCTCATTTTTAATCCAATTTCATCATCTCAGCGAGTCCAACCAAATTAATGATGTTGTGCCAAAATGTATCCTAATTAATTTAGGATCAGGTAACTACTCGCAAGTGTACGAGGTTACTGCAGTAAATGATAAGACATTCTAAAGTCGTCTCTCAAAAAAAAACTGTGTTAGACTTGTGTGGTTATAAACAATTAATAATAAATAAAAAAAATAAATTCTAAATACTCTAATCAATTGTTGGTTTGATAGAAATGTAACTAGAAAACTATAAACTAAGAAAGTAATTAAGCACTAAGATATCAAGATTGAAAGTATATTTAAAAAGGCCTAGGGATCGGATTATCCTATCAAATTCCTATACTGGGCTAATTAATTTAATAGTTTATTTTGCCAACTTGAATTATATATTAATCAAATCTAAATTCAGTTCTAAAATCAATAACTTCCGTATTCTCAGTTTTTAACCTAATTAGAATTAATCAATTATTATTCAAGTATAATTAGGTAATGCATTTCTGATTAATGTCTAGCTCCAATTAAATTAGTTCCAGTATTAAAATCATCTCTCGATCTCATTCAATACCTA
>CATKHJ011019985.1:0-12220 GCA_949750685.1 Vernicia montana
TTTGTAAAAATAATTAAATACATAGTTTTTTAAATAATTATAAAAATTATTATAATATCAACTAATTTTTTTCAGAACTACAAAAAAAATTGACATTTTAAATATATTTTAATAAAAATAAGTAAAATAAATATAGAAAAAAATAAGATAGTAATTTTTTTAAGAAAAAAGATGTGAAAATTTAAAATTTGATATGTTATTTAATATTTAATTTAAAATTTTAATATAATTTTAATAATTTATTATTAATTAATATGATGAAATTAATAAATATTATCTTTTAATTATTATATGTTTATAAAAATAACTATATTATTTAAAATTTGAATAAAAAATTGATATAAAAAAAAATATAATTGAAGATAATTGAAGGTATAAGAGATAAGTTAAAAGCATTAATTTTATCAATAATTATTTAAAACTTTTAAATCTAATAATTTTTGCTATCAAAATAACACAAGCATAATTCAAAACAATTAAAATTTGATTGACAGCGATGGATTTATTGTTAAATTGATAAGAGGAAACATAAATAAATTAAATTTAAAAATAAAACGTGAGAGGATTTGTTTTCAAGTTCAAACAGAAGATCCACATACACAGTTTCTTCCCTCTCGCCAGCTGTTTGTTTCGTTTTAAAGCTCTCTGCTCAAGCTCTCACCATAATTCTCTTCTTCCCCATCCCATAAACCCTAAGATCCGTACATCCAAAATTCACAGCATTGGCGTCTGTTATTATTCAGTTGATCTCTCTCTCGATCCGGTGGTTCCACCACTCGCATTCACGGCTGTCTGATCTGGAGCCGACTCTACGGTGCAGGTGAGTTTGCCTGATCTCCTAAAGATGTTGATTTTAATGCTTTTATTCTATTTATTGATTGTTTGGATTTTTTTATTTATCATAATTTGATCTGAATTGTTAATTATACATATTATACGTTTGTAATTTGTGTGTCGGTGTGATCGTTTAGCTGAGAGAGAGAGAGAGAGGTTAAGTCGAATATAACGGTGCAATGATGGTGGATGTCAATGTCAATGTCAACGTGTCAACGAGTGAAATGGAGGACAAGCGTGAATTGGATATGAGTAGCTATGAAGATCTGCCGACAGCTGCTGCAGATTGTAATGGAGTTAAGGACGGGAATGAGAATGCCAAGGGAAATGGGGAGGATGATCCCGATGCCTCCTACGTTTTTGTTGCAGGAAACGACGCAGTTGCTGATCAACCTACCGAGACTCCGGATCTCAACGGCAAGTCTGAACCGATTGAAAATGTCGGTTCTCGTGATAACCACATCGAGAATGAAGTCACAGAATCTGATGTTGATCCTGGAATTGGGAATTTTAAAAGTTCTGCTGCTGAGGCTCTCCTGAATTATGAGGTCACCTCAAATGATGGTGGGAAAGAACGAGAGAATGGTGTTGTTCCAGTGTCAAATGGAACTGTGCGTATTGTGGCTCCTGAGGCGCATGTGCTGGATGATCAAGGAGAGGTTGAGGAGGATCGTGTCAAACTGGATTCACCTAAAGACGCAGAAGGGTCTGGGGAATTTCAAGTTAATGTTTCAGTGGCTGTTGAACCAGAAATTCAGGTTAATGTCAGTGATGCGAAGGCTGGGGAGGAAGACAGTGCAGACTCAAATGTAACCCAGGAATCTCAAGTCACTACTAGGACTGATCAAGGGGAGGTTGAGGAGGATCGTGTCAAACTGGATTCACTTAAAGATGTGGAAGGGACTCGGGAATTTCAAGTTAATGTTTCAGTGGCTGTTGAACCAGAAATTCAGGTTAATGGCAGTGATGCGGAGGCTGGGGAGGAAGACAGTGCAGAGTCAATTGTAACCCAGGAATCTCAAGTCACTACTAGGACTGATATTGTTGAATCAGAGAAGAATCAGTTTGGTAATATTGAGTTCATTGCTGAAGACAAGATTGAAGATGAAAGAAAATCAAATTTGGGTACAGATATAAAAGAAAATCAAGGTTCTCCAATTGTAATTACTGAGGAATTTCACAATGATAATGATTTGGACTTGGTTCAGGGGGAGGAACCAGTGGGATTGACCAACAACTTTCCCGTGGATGGTCCCCAAAAGGCATCTGAGGTGCAGTTGGAGAAGAATACAGAAACAACTCCATGCCTGGTGGTGCCTGATAAAGAGGTTGAAACTTTGATTTCTACCGATGTTGAAATTGGTAGGAATGAAATCATAACATATGATGCTGAAACTGGGAAGAGCTTTCTAGCTTCAAATGATGATGATGCAATTGGATATCCAACAAATGAGATTGCTGTGCCTGTTGTACAGTTAGAATCAGAGGCTGTTAATGGTCATATAACATATGAAAAGGGAGAAAATTTGCCTACTCATCATGCTGAAGAAAGCATCTCACAAACTAGTGTTAACTTGGTGCAAACCACACTTGAAGAAAATAAGCATTCTGAAGTTGTCAAAAGTATTTCAGTTGCTCCTGATTCAGCATCAGAACCAGCTGTCGAAATTGGAGATTCTTGTCCTGTGGATGATATTTCTGTGGTTGAAAAACTAGATATCAATAGCCGTGAAACTGTTGATTCCCATCCTGTCAGTGACAAAAAAGAAGTTATTGAGACAGAGAGTTGCCCTCTTGTAACTGATACTAAGCCAACTTGCATAGATAATGATGTAATACAAGAAATTGAGATGGATTCCATGCCTATTGAATCCGAAGAAAAAGTATCTACTTTCTCAAGTGATGAGGTGGACATAGAATCTGAAGTTTCAAGGCAGACTGTTAGATGTGTTGATATCAATCCTGTTTCAGTTGATGATCCAGTTCCAGTTGATGTGAGATCAGAGTCATCAACTCTTCCTAGCAAAGAGACATCCAATGATGATGGGCATGCATTTGAATATGAGGTTCTGGATGGGTGTGAAAAAACCTTAAATTGCATTCAGGATGATCTCGAGAAAACACCTCAAGAAATGGACCTCACTGATGAGGTTAATGGGGAACAAACTTCAACCATGTCTCCAGAAGCCTCCATTGATGCTTCTGATGGCCAAAATACAGTGATTGAGGCGGGTAAAAGGCCATTCTACTATATAATCAGAATTCCTAGATATGACGATGATGAAAATTTAAAAGAACAGATCAAACATGCTCAATTTCAAGTTGATGAGAAGACAAAAAGTCGGGATGTTATTCGAGCCAAAATGCAAAGGAAGAGGGTAAGGAATCTTTGCTAAATACCCATGTTTATTTTCTGACAATTCTATTTCTGTTTCCCATCATATAATTCTGAAATGCTTCTATGGTTAGGCCGATTGTAATGAGTATGGTGATTGTCTTGATGCTGCCAAATCAGAAGAGGTAGCAGCTCGTGACTTGCTTAAGGCCAAACGCAAGGAAATAGACTCTGTTCTATCTGTGATTAACAGGGTGAAGAGTGCTTTTTCTGTTGAGGATATTGATGGCAAGGTAACCCTGTCTCCCCTTTTTTGGCTTTTGCTTTTGTAAAGATTAGTCTATTGTCAGCTAAATTTAAATCCTTCTGAATATGTAAATGTTCTTTCTTTTCCATCTCATGGGGCTTCAATTTATGGCTTGCAAGCAGATACGTAATATGAAACACATGATAGAACATGAAACCCTGCCACTGAAGGAAGAAAAGAATTACATTCGTGAAATCAAACAGTTGAAGCTAATTCGTGAACAGCTCTCTTCTAGTCTGGGTAACCAGGAGGATGTCCAGGAGGCCATAGATCAGAAAGAACAAGTTGAAGAGCGCCTGAAGGTATTATTTCCTGTTTGCTGTCGTTACTTAAACTTGCATATCCAATATGTACCAAATTGATTATTTTGATTGATATTATGGTGCAGCTTTTGAGGAAAGAAGCAGATCTATTGAGAGAAAATGTTCTCAAAGCTGAAGCAGCCACCAAAAATGCTAAGAAGAAATGTCAAGATGAAAATGCTAAGCTAAATGAATTGATAGCTCAGTTTAGAGCTGCAGATGACATTCGGCAAAAAGAATATGCACTTTTACAGAGTTTGAGGAAACAATTATATGACAAGGTACGTTAGTTTCCATACTTGCATGTGAACATATTATATAACACAGGAAGCAACGATTTTATATATGGTTGGGGACATACCCCTAAAATTTTAGATAATCCTACTTTTCACCCTTGTAGCTTGATCAATATTTATCTCCAATTTGAAAAGTTCTGGCATTACCTCTGATATAGAGGAACTTGTTGTGCATGTTTTACTAAATGATAGGATCACAATGACTAAATATCTTGAATATTTTGCTGTTATGTTTAAGAACAGCTATATAAGTTGTTTGATTAAGTTCAACCACCATGGTTTTAGTGGTTTTTTAATCATCTTTCCTGGAAACAAACAACATACCCTTATTGTTTGTCTATGACTCATTGTGGATGAAACAAAGAGATTAACACTATCTCTTCCATTTCAGAATAAATTCTTTTGGAAATACAAGGATGATGCAAAAGCAGCTTATGATTTAGCATCCAAGGGAGAAAAAGAGGAACTCCAACATCATTGTGTTAACCAGGTGAACTGATGCAACCTTTTTTGTTACTTAGATCTGTCAAATTGGCTATGGTTTGAACTAACATATTGCTGATCTAGGTGGAGAGAGTTATGGAATTATGGAACAGCAATGGTGAGTTCCGAAAAGAATACACTAGATGCAACATGAGGAGTACATTAAGGAGATTGCGGACATTAGATGGTCGTTCGCTAGGCCCTGATGAAGACCCGCCTGTGATTCCCATCGTGGTTACTGAAAGAGTGGCCAAAGGCAACACTGTATCGTCTATTTCCACTGTTGAAGGAGAAAAAACAGTGGCACCTGTGGAGGCAGAGAAGACAGATGACAAATCCTCAGCAAAAGTTGGAGACCAAAACAATCCAACAGTTAAATCTAAAAAACCTGCAAAACATGCTACTGTGGGGAATGGCTTGGCAACAACTGTTTCTGGCAGGAATGAGATTGAAAAGACGGTTGTTTCTGGACAGAATGAGATTGAAAATACAGGTAAAGAGGAGCATAAGCAAACAAAGGAGGAAGAGGAGTTAGCCAGGAAGGCTGAAGAATTGAGAAAAGAAGAGGAAGCAGCAATGTTGAAGGAACAACGACGATTGGAAGAGAAGGCCAAAGCTAAAGAAGCAATGGAAAGGAAGAAAAGGAATGCAGATAAGGCGCAAGCCAGGGCTGCGCTAAGAGCACTCAAGGAAGCTGAGCAGAAAGAGAAGGTAACACTAGAAGTGCCAAGTATCCAATTATTGGCATTATAGAGCACATGGCAGTTCGTACAAATTTTACAGTATTTGCTTTCTCTTGCTATTTGTTATGTCTCTACTTCTTAGGTTTATTCAATGCCATTATGATGACCCGATATGAATTATTTTTTATCCAGGAAAGGGAGAAGAAGGCGAGAAAGAAGGAGAAAAGGAAGGCATTAGCAGAAGATGTTAATAGTGTTAATGATGGAGAATCGGCTCCAATTTCTGAAACTCCAACTGAAACCAAAGAGTCTGAAGCAAGAGAGAAGCCAACGGAAGTGACAAAGAGACTTCAAAAGCCATCGCATTTCACAAAGCAGACTAAGTCAAAATCTGTGCCTCTGCCACTTCGCAATCGTGGTAAGAGAAGGATACAGACATGGATGTGGGTCCTTCTTACTGCTCTAGCTGTTTTTGCCTTTTTTTTAATGGGGAATGGCAGCTTCTTTCTACAAAGGTTTGGTTAAAATAATAATTATATATGCTTTTTAACTAGGTAACCTATAGAGTATGGTGGGGTATTCCCATAGATATTTAGGCAATTATTTTTTTGTTTGTTTAAATCTCCAGTGTTTGCTTCCATGTAGTTTCCATTTAATTAACTGTAAGTGGCTTATAGGTTGGTTTTCTATTAAGTGGCTGATAGGTTTGGTTTTCTATTATAAGGCATATAACATTACTTTTGTGGTATTGCTTCCATTTAAAAAAATATATATGATACATAAGAAATGAAATTAGTACTACCTGTGTATTAAGTGTTCGTAATTGATAGTGTTTAGTTAATGCTTATTGTTAGTCAGTTATCAAGCACAAATGCTCAGTGTAGTAACCTTCACTTAAAGGTGTTTGGATTCGCTATTAATATGTTATCAAGTACAATGATTTCTGGTCTCTCCCCGTGTGGGCTAGAGCGCAAGTGTGATTTTTCATCAGCGGCATTGATTGATGATAGAGGATTTGAGATAATATAGTTTCTGAAAAATAAGCAACCTGCTTTTGCATAATAATAAAAGCTTATTTCTTAATATAAATAGAAAGATAGCGCTAATAATAAGTAATTTTTGTTTTCCAATTGATTCCTCTTCAGTGGTCACCCAGCTCAGGCCTAAGGGGAGCAATTTGGTTTTGTTACTTGACACTTGACAGTTGCCACACGGAAATACCGGTACAAGTTTTCTATTCACTCGGGATGATCTAAAATATCTAATGTTATAAGTACGTTCTTGATGCTTTCCAAACATGTTCTACGGTTCTCTAAGTTCTACTATTTACTTGGCAAAAAAAAAAAAAAAAGTTGTACTATTTAATTATTCTTACTTCTAACTTGAACTTTTCTTCCCCTCCCTCAATTGGAGTTAGGCTAGGCTAAATGGGTCAAGTTATTCGTGAGCAATTCAGTATTTGACTTGATAAAAATTCATTCACGTTCGTTTCGTTTTATAAATGATTTAAATTTAAATCTTACTTTAAGACTCGATAAATAAACAAGTTGAGTTCGAGTAAAATTAAGTTCGGCTCGATTATACTCGTGAACATATCGATAAATAACTTTTTTGGTAATTCAATTTCACTAAAATATATATATTCCTAATTAATATAATCAAATATTTTCTTATTATATAATATAATATTATAATCTTTATTTAATTAATATTTTTGTGATGTAATGCTCAATTTTATGATTAAATATTTTTTTACTAATTGAATGTTTTTACTTTTATATTAGTTTTAAGTATTTTTTGTTATATTTATTTTATTAAAAATAAATATTTAGGAAGTTGAGTATTCTGATAAGTTATAAACGAGTTGAGTTCGAACTTAATTATAATTTATTAACAAATCTGGTTTGAATCGAATTCGATTATAATTTATAAATAAATTTTTGATGAGTCGAGCTCAAATTTAAACGAGTTGAGTTTTAACATAATTTTCAAATTTGATATAAGCTCGATCATTAAAAAAAAAATATCGAGCAAGATCGGCGCGATCACAGCCCTAAATTAGGCTCAAGAAATCAACACTATATATATATATATAATTTTTTTTTTTTGACGTGTGATATTATCTACATTTCAATCATCAAGTGTATAAATTATATTGAGCAATACAAATCAAATTTAAATCTAACATGGACAGAAAATAAATCATATAAATTATAAATTAAATTCAACAAACCTAGGAGTTAAACAAGTGACATCCCATGAACTCGCCTTTGATCTTAACCACTGACCCAAAGGTTAAGAGGTAAGTAAGACTGTATATACAATTGTATACTTCTCTCTTATTATAAATCCATGTCCCACTCAAAGTAACAAAGACAACTCTAAATACTAAAGAGTAATAACGGAAACTGTGAGTGAATAAGATAATCAGTATGTGTATCACTGGAAACTCTTTTAACAAATGATATGGGGACACGTGCAATCGCAAACAAATTGAAAGTGAATGATACAATTTGGATGATTTGAAACAAAAATAAGTTGGTAAATGTAAGATTGAACAAGAAAAAGGTTAAATTGTTTTGATGGATTGAATTGGATTGTGTAATGTACAAGTATGTGTAGAAGTGTAGGACCTGTAGGTACAATAATTGGTAAAGGATGAGAATGGAGCGCCAACAAAAAAAAGAATCCATCCAGTTAAGGCCTTCCGTACATGAAAAGGCACATGGGTGGAGGTCGTACATGGACCAGCAGAAGTGTACAGGTACCAAGTTGGAGGTGGAGGTGGAGGTGGAGGAGGAGGAGGAGGAAGAAGATCATCTTTTCTCTCTAATGTATCTCTCACCTATCAAAGTGCCTAATAATGTAGGACAATCATGAAAGGGATGGTCAACGCTTTGAATACAGTAGTGGTTCCCCTTCCCCCTTCTTTTTAATTATCAATCAAAAATTTCTGAAACTGATGCCATGGGAATTATTAGGATTTGAGTTAAATTTATGAGGTTTATTTTGTATTTGGTTTAAGCTTTAGTTATTTTGGTGTATTGATCTCTCACATCTTGTCATACTTGTCTAAGTGTGAACCAGTCAGGCAAGCAAACAACATTAGTTGTTATGGTAGAACTTAGAAGTAGCATTTAGCAAATACGAATACAAGTAGATGCCAAGGATTCATGAATCGAAAACCATATATAATATAAGCTCAGCTCCTGTAGGGAAATTTGTTGGGTACAAGTATGTAAGTGTACACTCAGTATAAGGCTGCAAATGAGCCAACTGTCAAGCTGTTCGTTAACGGTTAGGTGTTCAGCTCTATAAAAATTCATTCGCATTCGGTTTGTTTTATAAACGAGCTAAACTTTAAAGCTCAATTAATAAATGAGCCGAATTTGAATAAAACTAAACTCGGTTTGATTAGGTTTGTGAACAACTTGATAATAAGCTTGTGAATAAACTCACGAATATCTTGATTAATAGGCTTGCGAACAGCTCGATTATTATTATTAGTCTAATAATTTTGGCACTCCAAAATT
Source organism: Vernicia montana (assembly GCA_949750685.1). Lineage (NCBI taxonomy): Eukaryota > Viridiplantae > Streptophyta > Magnoliopsida > Malpighiales > Euphorbiaceae > Vernicia > Vernicia montana. The sequence goes on from CATKHJ011019985.1 coordinate 8,774, forward strand.
TTACACTCTTATAATCTTTTGATAATTCAATTTGATTAAAATATACAAATTATTAATTTTCTTATATGTGCACTTTAAATATTTATAAAAGGAAAACAAATTATATATTTAATTGCATTTTCAATTTTTAACAAAAGTGACACTTTATTAAAAAAATTATTATTACTTTTTATTAACAATAAAATATAATGTTCATTCACTTAATCCATAAGTCATATACATTTTAATTGTTCGAATAGTATAAATATATAAAATATATAAGTAAATAGTTTGATGATATTATATATTTTTTTTTTCTCAAAATCAATATTATATTATATACGTAGAAAGATATGTAACTCTTAAATAAGTATTATAATAGTAAATAAAAAAATTATTTAGAATATCATATGAGTTTTTAGAACATCATCTATTTTCATATGAAATCATAATTTACATAATTATGATTTACATAATTTAAGTTAAAATATCATATATTAAGATGATAATTAATAAAAAAAAAAACCTTCATATTAATTAAGACTAAAATATAACTACATATGTAGAAGATAATGTATCATATATTAATATTGTATTATATTGAAAAAAAACATATGTACAAAAAGTTTTAAATATTATATTTATTAACATTAAAATATAACCACGTATTATAAGTATTTTTTGTTATATTTATTTTATTACAAATGTATATTTAAGAAGTTGAGTATTTTGATGAACCATAAACAAGTCGAGTTTAGTTCAATTATAATTTATTAACGAGTCGAACTCGATTATAATTTATGAATAAATTTTTAATGAGTCAAGATCGAGCTCGGTTTGAATTTCTCTAATAGTTAAATAAATATAGCTCAAGCATAATTTTTAAACTCGAGAAAAAAAAAAAAAAAATCAAACTGCATTCGAGCAAGATAAAGCTCAATCCGGCACACTATCGACTAAATAAGTAAAATTTGTTTTTGTATCAGAAACTTCAGAAGTCAGGTCTAGTGGTCCGAAATCACAGCAAATAGCGTGGCTTGTTGTACCCGCAAACCATGTTTTCTTCGTCTAAAACAAATGAGTCCGGACACACACACATCCATTCTGGACCACACGCGGCTCTTTCTCTTTCTTTCTACACTTTCTATCAGCTTTGAAGTTTCAACATCATTAATTAATATTTAATAATTTATTTTGTTAAAAAAAAATTAAATCATATTAATAGAAAGATAATTATCATATAGTAATTATTATCTAAAAAATAAGTTAATTAAAAAACATAAATAATAATGAATTTAGTACAGTACGAATTGAGGAGTTTGTTTGAAGGTTGAACGACCTACATAATAAATAAATAAATAAAATTGGTAGGTGAAATTTGCAGGCAATCAAAATCACTCAATCCGACCAAATGCATCGTACTTGAAATATTTTCATTATACAGCTGGTTCCCACACGTCACTCTGTCCGGACGATAGAGCCACCACCACCACCACCACCACCACCACTCTTTTCCTTTTGCCTGCCCTACACACCCAATTCCCCATTAGGGGACAAAGCCGTACTTTCAACACTGTGCAAGATTATTTTAAACTCACTTTCAGGGTTTTTTCAGTCATTTTACTGCCTCAAAGGCTAAAAATCCGAGGGTAAATCTAAACGCTTCACTATTATTGTCCAACGCGGTGTGGGAAAGTAAGAAATTCGGGGCAATTACGTGGCGCCGACGACACTAAAGCAACACACGCCGTTTCTACTCCGAAAGTTGGGTTCCATTGTCAAGCAAATTTGCTGATCATGAAAATCTTACTACTACTTATGCATACGTTGTAATTTTAAGATGGGATAAGCTTATACGTGTTGTGATTTTTTCTGTATGAAAACAAAATCATCTCATTCTTGATGTATAAATTAATTGACTTGTTTTTGATAAAAAATTTGACTTGGAATTATCTATAATATACAGTTTAAAATTTTTCAATAGGATTGAAATTGAGGTTTCTTTAGACTGAAAATATATTTTTTAATTACGTTGGGATATGTACAAACTGATAAATTTCAAATCATTGTATCAGATTTAGTTAAGCATAATTTTTTTTTTTTTTCATTTGCATATCCAAACTCCAATCATAAAATTCAAAGTATATAATTTTTTTTTTTTTTTTGAATTTTGAATGTTTGTTGGTTGATTATGTGTGTATTTAAAATCAAAGTGATTTTAGATTTATATTTTAAAAATTATAAAAAATTTAACCTAATAATATTTTTAAATTAATTAACATAATATCTAATTTAAATACTCATTCATTTTAAATGATTATCTCATCAATAAACCAATATTCATTTGGATAAGTTTAATTGCTAAATTTATATTAGAAAATGATTCGAGAATATTGCATTGTCATATCTAATTTGTACATGATTATTTTAAAAAATTAAATAAAATTATTAAATATGTGAATTTCACTTTTACCTTTTATTTTTTAAAATAAACATGGCCTCAAAGTATAATTAAAAAAGCTGAATTATTATGTGAGTTAAATATTAAAAAATTAGATTAATATTAATGTGTTAGTTATAAACTTATAATAATATTTTTGCAAATTGGAGAGGCATTTGTAAAGGAGCTGAGGTTGTCAGGCAAGGGTGTATGCCTGATGTTAAAAACGGACACTTAACCAAATTTTGGAGAGACATCTGGTTAGTATGATAAACCTTTATTATCTGTGGCTTTAACTGATATTCCATGCAGGTTCTGGACCGTTCAGTGAGAGAGTATTGGGATACTAGGCAAGGTTGGAGATGGCAGGAGCTTACTGCTCTTCTTCCCACACCTATTTTAAATAAACTCTCAGCATTTCTTCTTTGTTCGGATGATGCTATTATGGATGGGATTAGATGGAAGTATCATAATTTAGGCAATGTCACAGTTTGCTCTAGGGCTGAGCATGAGACTCGAAAATACCGAACCGTACTGAAAATCCGAACCGATAATATCCAGAACCGAAAAATATCCGTTGACCGTTTGACTTTTTCCGAACCGAACTGTCCCAATTTTTTTTTTGGTACGGTTCTGGAGATTGGTAGTTATCCATACCAAAAACCGTACCGAATCATCCCGAACCGAAGAACCGAAATTAGAACCGATTTAAAGGGTTTATATATATATATATACATTGAATTTACTTAAATGTGTTATTAATTCAATATCAAAATGTGTGTTTATATATATATATACACACACATATTGATATTGAATTAACAACACATTTAAAGAAATTCAATAATGTATAAATAAAATTTAATTTTTATTAATTATAAAATTTCATTTTCAAATTAGTAGTTGCAAAATATATATATATATATATATATATATACACACACTTTGATAATGAATTAACAACACATTTAATGAAATTGAATAATGTATAAGTAAAATTTAATTTTTAATTATTTAAAAATAAAAAA
>CATKHJ011020010.1:0-11134 GCA_949750685.1 Vernicia montana
GTTCCATGGTCATTTTGGTATTTAGATGTTTAGATTGTTCAATTATGTATATTCATTTGGGAATGTAATATTGGATACATTATCATACTTGAGATAATGTGAATTATATTGTAAATCGTATTGTGATTAATGGCATGCGTACATGTATAAATGATATGGATTGGATAGTGATGAGTATCAGGTTCTGATCTGGGAATAGTTGTATGTATGATTGGTTAATGTATAGTAATGGATTCTACGGGTTTTCGGTGGCCTTACGCCTACCCATGCCCTAGGACCGTCGCGGCTCAGAAGTCGGGTCGTGACATGGAAAGGGTAATGATGTGTGTCACACTCCGAACTCCAACTGGTGTGACGGTCTTAGGGTATGGGTAAATTTAAGATCATCAAACACCTGTAGAACCCAATATTAACCTTAGAACACCTTGGATCCATACAAAACAATCATAAACATACATCCATTCACAGTTAAGATAATCAACATCTTTCCATTTTATTTCATTTTAAAAGAAACATTCTATACATGATCCTTTTGCAATCTACGGGGCATCTAAGACAAAGATACAATAGCTTTAACATTTACAAAGCACAATCTTAAACACAAACATATACATTTTCAACTTCTTAGTGGAGAAGGATGATCAGTGTTGACCTAAATTGGGTATCTAATTTAGTTAATCTCGATTTCAATCTTGACAATCAAATTGAATGGCTCTAATGGTTTATCTAACTGTATTTTGACAGATAAAACGCCTTAGGAGAGCTTGGGAATTAGATACTTAGAAAATTCTCTAAGCATTTTGTTAGACCCATAAGTCACGCCCACAACAGGCAAGTTGTGACCGCAACATGCTTAGTCTTGACCGCAACTTAATTCAACTAAAAGTGGATTGAGGTCCAGTAGGGTTCGCGGTCACAGTCGCGACTGCAATGTAAAACGCAAAAGGAATATCGCGACTGCAATGAAGAAAGCGCGACTATGACATTCATAAGGAAGATAGTCGTTCCAACGGTCATATTGAACAAGCAATGAAAGTCAATCACGTGTCACTAGCTATTTAAACATATGAATATCGTGATAGCAATTCAACAATAGCGATCACTAAATGGTCATTGTGACCGTGATTCAACTCTGACAGTGCATTTAATGCAGATTTTCTAGCTGTTAGGGAGAGATTTGACCATGTCCCATTTGTAAGGGTCCTTTGGTGTTGGGAGGCTATAAATACTCCTTCCAAAGGCCTTCAATAATAACCAACAACTTCTCTAAGTGGCCAAACTCTTGTAATTTGATTTCTTAAGACTTAAACTTCATTTAACACACTTTGTGTTTGTTGTAAGAGCTTTTATTGCTCAAGGGATGAGTGTTGGCCATAAAACACTTGTTAGGTTAGGAAGTAAGCCTTAGTAAAACTCTTGTTAGGTTTGAGTGTGAGCCTTGTTAAAACACTTGTGAGGTTTGAGTGTGAGCCTTGTTAAAACACTTGTGAGGTTTGAGTGTGAGCCTTGTTAAAACACTTGCTAAGATTGAGTGTGAGCCTTATTAAAAACACTTGTGAAGTCTGAGTGTGAGCCTTGTTAAAAATACTTGTGAGGTTTGAGTGTGAGCCTTGTCAAAACAATTGTAAAGTTTGAGTGTGAGCCTTGTCAATACACTTGTAAGGTTTGAGTGTGAGCCTTGGGAAAACACTTGTAAGGTTTGGTATAAGCCAAAACACTAAGTTGGGAGTGAACTTGGTAAAACTCCATAGATAATGAAAATAACCAATTTGTGATTGGGGAGTGGACGCAAGATTGGTTATAATCCGAACCATTATAAATCTTTGTGTTCTTTCTCTTCTTCCTTACTCTCTCTTCATTTTAATTTTTAATTACCCATCAATTCAACCCCCCTCCCTTCTTGGTGCACATTGGGTAACAATAGGGAGATGGAAAAGAAGGCAACTAAGGATTTGAATAATAAGGCGAGGATTAGTAGCCCATTTGAGCCAGGTAAAGGTGACAGTGGAGTAAATAATATGGATATCTTGTTTCATGCATCTCCACAGATTGATCTTCGAGGACTGTAAAAAAGGGCATAGTTGAGGCTAAATATTTTTAGAACCACTACTCATATGAGCTTCGGTACTGCGAGTTCAACTTCTCAATGCCCTAGTTGTGGGAAATGGCATAAAGGATAATGTTATAAGAAGATGGGTGTTTATCTTGGATGTGGACAACTAGGTCACTTTGTGAAAGACTGCTAGTGAGCTGCACCAATGGATAAACCTCAAACTTCCCAATATGTGGTCCAATTGGAGAAAGCTGAAAATGATGTCAGACAAAGTGTGGGAAGAAATATAAAGTCCAATTAAGGATTAGTACAGAAAATAGGACGAGCTTTTGGGTAAACTCTGATGGGAGAGGAAGAGGAAGAGTGATGCCTCATGAGTAAAAGTTGGGTATGTCTTGACGAGCAGAACAATGAAAGAGTGCACTTGGGGTGTAAGTATAACAAAGGGGGCTAAATGTTATCAAAAGTCGAAGATGATTTTTTTTTAAGGAAGGGAGAATCTAATGCCCCAAGTTTTGGTATTTATAAAAACTCTCAAGTATGAGTAAAATGATGTAATTTTAAGAATTTGGTCAGAAGGGAAAGTAACGCAGTTACCTCTTTGAACAAACGTTCTTGAATTTTAAGAATTTTAGAAAGAGAGAAAAGTCATGATCGTTACAAAGTAGAACGCTCGTTATGGTTGTTACATGCATCTAGTAATTTGATGAAATTTACAAGTCAATGACGAATATTGCTACTGATGAAGGCGAGGATGAAGAGATGGTTAGGTATTGTTCTATACCAATTATAAGAAAGGAAAACGGGAGTGATAAACTCTTCATGTAAGCTAGTGTCTAACCTTAAGGAAAAGGTTGGTGACAAAAGTGGGATATCAGTGAGTAAGGACGAGCATATCTAACAAAAATGTGACCTCGGTGGATGGGCATGTAAGTTGATGAGGTTGCCAGATTGCCAAAGATAAGTATGAACCTTTATAAGAGGAGTAAGGGACTTCATTGATGAAGTGGAGCGAACTAATGAGCTTAGCCAGATAAGCGAGCATTTGAGTTCGGTATAAACGAGGCAAACTGAGTAAGTTAAGCTAAGGAGTTCGGTGCATGTGAGACGAGTCAAGGTACTCGGTGGAGGGACTGAGGATGATCATGGAATGATGAAGTGAATTATTAGACTAGCTAACGAGGCTAAAGATGCAAAGCGAATAAGAGAGCTCTACTTTGACGAGGTAAATTGATAGGTTTGTTTGTATAGTATTGTACCGTGTACAATTTAAGATTTTATTGTTATTTAAAAATGTGTGTTAGCGCTTCGGTGGCCTAGTGTTTGCTTGGCTTATGGTGTAAGATATTTTTCTTTTGGAATAAAAATGACAGAAATTAATGATTGATAAAACCAATCATCTAGCCCTGAACACTTTGTAATTGCCCAATATGCACCAAGATGGGGGGTTAAATTAGTGGGTAATTAAAAATTATTTAAACAAGGAAGAAGGAAAAAAATAAACACAAGGATTTATAGTAGTTTAGATTATAACCAATCCTACATCCACTCCCCAATCACCAATTGGGTATTTCACTATCAATGGAGTTTTAACAAGTTCACTCCCAACTTAGTGTTTAAGCTCACACCAAACTTTACAAGTGTTTTCAATAGGCCCATTCTTAAAACTTCACAAGTGTTTTCACTAAGGTTAACACTCAAACCCAACTTAAGTTTTCATTAAGGCTCACTCCCCAACCTAGATAGTGTTTAATAGCTAACACTAAACCCTTTGAGCAATGAATGCTCTTACAACAAACACAGAAAGTGTTAAATGAAAAATTGAAAGCTTGAGAAATAAAATTGCAAGAGTTTGGTTGTTAGAGAAGTAGTTGGTGTCCATTGAAGTCCTTTGGAGGGGGTATTTATAGTTTTCCACCACCAAAGAGCTGTTACAAATAGGCTCAAACCAAATCTTGCTCTAACAGTTAGAAAATTTGCATTAAATACTTTATCAGACAAGAATCGCGATCACCATGCACATATTGGGATCGCTATGACTCTTTCGCGATCACTACATGTATATTGCGGTCACTATATTCATATGTGTCTAATGGCTAGTGCCACGTGGCAGATTTTCGTTCGCTGCTAATATTACCGTTGGGACTCTTCTTAGCTTTATGAATATCGCGGTCGCAACAAGGAAGTCGCGGTCGCGATCAAGCTTTGGCGCTCAGAGTTGCAGTCGCAACACTGACCGCAAACCTCTCTGATAAATATTATATTTTCTGTTTAAATGATATCGCGATTGCCACATATATGTTGTGGTCGCGACAAGCCCATTGTGGGTGCTACATTCCTGTTGCGGGTGCGAATTAGGAGTCCAGTAGAATACTTAAAGATTTTTCTAAGTTCTTGAATCCCAGCTTTTCTAAGGCATTTTATCTGTCAAAATACACTTAGATGAAATATTAGAAGTATTCAATTTGATTGTCAAGATCAAAATAGAGATTGACTAAATTGAAAACCCAATTTAGGTCAACAATCTCTCCTTTTTTTTTTTTTTTTTGACAATTAAATTGAATTTGAGATAAAGTAAAATAAAGTAAACAAAATATAAGACTCTCCCAGATTAAATGATCCTTATAATTTTTAAGGAAAAAATTTATTTTCTCCTCCTTAATTAAATAAATTTTCAAATTCATTGCACTTCTCCCCTTTTAGCAAGATCAAGAAGAGAAAATTAAAGGCAATTAATAATGTTTAATAGAAATTTTAAACAATGATTAAAAGGGAACATAAAGTTAACTTAATTATGAATATTAATTATCACAAAGGCAATTAAGGCAAAAAAATAAATAACACAAAGGCAATTAAGGCAAAAAAATAAATAAAGGAAAGCATATATAAGAGATGCATCAAGTGAAATTTGAAGAACTTCATTCAATTAAATTAAAAAATATAAGATGCTTAAACAAATGAAAAGAAAACAAATAAAGAAGTAGAAATTAGAAAATAAAAAATAAAAATTTTATGGCCTAAGCTCTAAGATTCTTTTTCTTTTTCTTTTTGTTCTTATTCTTCATCACTAAATTTCCAATCTTTCAAGTCACATAGAGTGATATTTTCCTAGACTTTTCTTGTACACCCACCTCTCCAAAGATGTATTCATATACACCATTTCTTTCCCTAAAACACTTGGAGTGTATCATATACTCAATGTCTAGCATATTTGAAGAGGGTGAAAGAAAAGTTTGGAGAATGGTTTTGTTGGGTAAGGTGAGAACACCAACGTGGTTTGCAATTCTTGTGATATGAGAAGAGAGAAGAATTAAACCCTTAGGTGTTTCGGCCAAGTGTAAGAATTGGCCTATAAGAAAACGGGCGGTTTGGATGGATTTTTCTTTGATTAAGCCAAAAAGGAAGAAGAGGTCCTTTTGAGTTACCTTCTAATTACCATCTCCTCTTGCATTTATTGAGAAGGTGATAATTCGATGGAGAACCCAAAAGTTTAAGGTTCTAAAGTGTTTGGCTAAAGAAGATTTTGGATCATACCTAGATTCAATGGAGAGTTTCCTCCAAAAGTCATTGAAATCCATATCAAGCTCATTTAGGTTTGATGCCCCTACCTTTTGAAAATTGAAGATATCTGCTACTTCCTCTAGCCTTAGCCCATATTCTTTTCCAAAAAATCGAAAATGAATGCCATAATGACCATAAGTAGAGGAAAACTTCTTTTCTAGGACAAGAGTAGGGAGGAGCTCCTTGGTGAGTTCCTCATACCCATCTTCGGTGGGAAAGATGAATGTCCTCCATTGAAGATTGTCCAAGTAGAGGACAAAATCTCCCTCTATACCTAAAGTCCTAAAATCAAAAAGTTTTGGGATTTTGTTGTCTAAAACAAGTTTGGATTGCAACTTCTCCCAGTTTTATTTTTCTTCCTTATTAACCCCTTTCATAAGTTCAAGAGGTGAGGTTGTTGAGAAGTTTGGGGTTGTTTCCCCTTAGAAGACCTAGAGAGCTTGGTTTTGGGTGCCATTGAATAAAATATAGAAGAAAATAGAGATTAAGTGAAAATTTGAGAGAAGAAAAAGTGAGCAAAATGTAAGAAAATCAGAGGGAATGCTTTGAAATAGTTATGAATAGTGTGAGGTGAAATGGGGGGTTTATATCGGTATTAGATGCCCAAAAATAGTAAAAAACGGCTATATTTGGCATTAAATGAAAATTTGGCTGTTTTAAAACAACTATGTTTTTTTCAGACATAATTGTAAATCGCATTCACGAAAGAGGAGTCGCAACCGCGATATTAAAATTTACTGAGTAACGGTAAATAGAAAGATGAATTTCGCGTTCGCGAAGAAGAAAGTGCGACCGCGATCTTTGAAAATTGCCAACGGGCAGGAAAAATTTAAATGTCGCGCTCGCTAATGGCCTGTAGCGACTGTGATTTAGGGGCTTTTAAGAAAATAAAAGAAATTTTTTAAGAAACTTATATGCAATTCAATTATCATCAATTTGAGTAATAAAAATAATATGAATGCACATCTTTAAACATTTAACAAGTATACATATGGCAAATAGCATCTTAACCACAAAGATTGTTGCACAAAGTCAAACAAATGGAGCATTTATAAGCATTATTTAAGATAAAAAAAAATTGCAATTGACTATAAGTAATCAAAATATACACAAGGAAAGTCATGCAAATATGATATGAAAATAAGTTTTCATGTCAAGGAGCTTCCATCAGGCATCTCAAGCTCCCTTTTAATGAAGTTCAATATTTCTTCATTTAGGGGCTTAGTGAAAATTTCAGCTAATTGGTTAGTTGTATCAATGAATTCTAATACAACATCCCCATTTTGCACATGGTCTCTCAAAATATGATGCCTAATGTCTATATGTTTGCTCCTAGAATGTTGGAAAGGATTCTTTGAAAGGTTTATAGCACTTGTATAATCACATTTGATGGGAATGTAATCAAGTGCTTGTCCATAGTCCTTGAGTTGTTGTTTCATTCAAAGGACTTGAGTGCAACAATAACCCGCCGCCATATATTTTGCTTCAGCGGTGGACAAGGCAACCAAAACTTGTTTCTTGCTAAACCAAGAAACTAAACACTCACCAAGAAAGTGGCAAGTTCCAGAGGTACTCTTTCTATCTAAGAGACTACTAGCATAATTCGCATCAAAATAACCAATTATGCTAAATGAAGAATCTCTAGGATACCATAATCCTAAATGCAAAGTTCCATGTAAATATTTCAAAATTCTTTTGACTGCATTTAAATGAGACTCTTTAGGACAAGATTGAAATCTAGCACACAAGCATACACTATACATAATATCGGGTCTAGAAGCTGTAAGATAAAGAAGTGAGCTAATCATAGCTTTATACTTCTTTTCATCTATAAGCTTACCCATTTCATCCTTGTCAAGCTTAGTTGATGTGCTCATTGACCCATTTCATCCTTGTCAAGCTTAGTTGATGTGCTCATTGGTGTCTTGCTACTCTTGCAACTATCCATTCCAAATTTCTTCAATAATTCTTTGGTGTACTTAGATTGGTTGATGAAAAACTCATCTTTGCATTACTTGATTCAAAGACCAAGGAAGAATTTGAGCTCTCCCATCATACTCATTTCAAATTCCCTAGTCATACAATTAGCAAATTCTTCACAAAGATTTTCATTAGTAGCACTAAATATAATATCATCAATATAAATTTGAACAATAAGTGTATCATTATTATGTCTTTTTACAAAAAGAGTAGTGTCAACATTTCCTTTTACAAATGAACTAAGCCTTTCATACAAGGCTCTAGGAGCTTGTTTTAATCCATACAAGGCCTTAGTCAATTTAAAAACATGATTTGGAAGCTCATAATCCTCAAAATCGGGAGGTTGTTCAACATAAACTTCTTCTTCAATAAAATTATTTAAAAAAATGCACTTTTCACATCCATTTGAAATAATTTAAAATTTATGTGACAAGCATATGCAAGTAATATTCTAATAGCCTTTAATCTTGCCACCGGAGTATAAGTTTAATCATAGTCTATGCTTTCCTCTTGGTTATACACTTTGGCAACCAATCTAGTTTTGTTCCTAGTGATGAAACTATGCTCATCTAACTTGTTCCTATATACCTATTCGCATCCAATAATTGGATATTTTTAGGTTTAGAAACAAGTTCCCAAATTTTATTTCTCTCAAATTGATTGAATTCCTCTTGCATAGTAATCACCCAACACTCATCATTTAGAGTCTCATCAATAGTCATTGGCTCAAATTGAGAAATAAAGGCAAGATAATTATCTAAGGTTTTAAAGTGAAATCTAATACTTACATCATTTGAAGTTTCACTAATGATGAGTTATTTGGAGTGATCCTTAAGGTAACTCCATTCTTTTGGGAGTTCTTGAGTGTGATCCTCTTGTTGTTAAGGTTGAGCTTCAACATCTTGTTGAGTCTCCTTATAGACATTGTATTTTGATCAATAAATTCCTAAATTTTTAGTAAATTAAATGATTATTTTAATTTTAGCAAATTTTTATGATTTTCAAGTTTTTCTTTAATTTTCATCTTAAAATAGGATTTTAAATTTGCATATTTTTCAATTTTAGTTTTAGAAAGTAAAATTATTATTATTTTATATATAAACTAAAGTGTTAAAATTAAATTTTGAAAATAAATAATCTAAAAAATAATTTTTCATGAATGAAAGGATTATTTATTTATTTTATTAATATTAAAAAAAAGAAAAGAAAATGAAAGATAAGAAAATAAAAAAAAGGGAAAAGAAAAACAATTAAATTAAAAAAGAAATAAAAAAAAGCTCTCCCTCATTCTCATACACAGCTCACCAAATTCATAATTTTCTCTTTCTAACGTATTCAATCAGTTAGGCATGGCCGATTTAATCAAACCGTCGTTTTTGATTTGGAACCGACGATTTTAATTTAATAAAATGTTCAAACCGAAGTCATAATCAATATTTACGGTTTCGATTTTGGTTTAAAACCGATTGGTTTTGATTTTAATTTCGATTTGAAACCGATTTCTTTTTTATGATCTAAAACTAGTTTCGAACCGATTACTTTATTACATTAATTTTAATTAAAAAATTAATATAACATAATGAAATAATTTAACATAAAATTTAATAAATAAAAAAATTTATCAAAATATAATTATATATTAAAAAAAACTTGCACTTAATATTTACGTTAATTTATTAAAATATAATTACATGATTGATTTAACTGAATTATGGATTTCGATTTGAAATCGAAAATTTTGATTTTAAATCTGACTTTTTAATAAAAATAAAAATCAAAATCAAAATCAAACCCTTCATAGTTACAGTTACAAACCAAAATCATAATAAAAAACGGTTTTATTTGATTAATTTCGATCTAATTTAACGATTTTGAATTGATTTTGGTCACACATGCAGTACAGCTCATCATCTGGATGAGTACGAAAAATCCTTCTAGACACTCACTCTTTTTTTTTTTTTTTTTTTTGCCGAAATTCTAGACACTCACTCAAAAACAGAAATCAGGCTCTCTCTCTTCTAAAAAAAAAAATTTTTTGAACAACTCTTTATCTCTCTCGATCGGACTCACCCACACAGAGATCACAGCAACTCGACTCTCACAGCCCTCTCTCTCACAGACCCGTTAATCTCATAAACCTCTCTCACCCTCACCCACAGATCCTGATTCCTTCACCTCTCACACCCTCATCAACCCACAGCCATCAAGACCCAGCTTTCTCCTCCTCACGGAGAACGGAGCTATCTTTCACTCTCGCCAAAATCAATTCGCTCTAGACCCACGGCTCTCGCTCTCCATCGCCAGTGCTCAGAAAATGGTGAAAATGGGTAAGGCTATATCTGGGTTTGGTAGCTTTTCTCGGTCCTTGCTCTCTGTGATTTTTGGGTCTGGTTCTTTCGAATTTTTATTTGTGATTTCTGTATTCATTATTGGTCTATTTTTGGGTTCAGAAATAAAAATCGAAGGAAACAAGCAAAAGGGTGGTCAGATTCATTTGGTTGTGAATCAGTTTCAGGGTCTGGTTTATGTTTTGATTTTGTTTAAATCACCTTCAGTACTGTTGATTGATTTAGATTAATCGAGTCCCTGTTTCTTTGATTGTTTGCGATTGGTTTTGGTCCTTTGTCCTTTTTCGGTGCTGGTTGTTACTAGACTCGGTTGATCTCTCCTCTATCTCGGTGATTGATTGTGTTTGGTTTCTGTTGTTGGTCCATTTTCGGTGTTCAGAAACAAAAAAAGCTAAAACGGGTCTGGTTCTATTTTCATTGAAGCTATAGTTGGTTTTAGCTGTGGAATTGTTTAACATTTTCTGTCTCTCTTAATCTGTTTTTCTTCTTTGGTTTAATTTCTGAGCAAAAAAATTTATTTTTAATTTATATATATTATGTTCTGTATCTGGGCATTTTGATTTGTGAAGAGGGTTCATTCAACTTTTAGAGTTTCCATCTCTACCGTGAACCCTCTTTGCAAATCGAAATCCCCTCTCTGTGACGGAGTTGCCGTATAGAGAGGGGGAGACTCCATAAAAAATATATTTTTGGTAATATTTAAAAAAATTGTAATCCTTTGAAATACTGAGTTTTATTAGAAAAATGGAATTGAATTTTGATATGGGCTTATTATGATATAACAAAATGAATTCTTGATATATTTAAGCATTTTTGTTTTTGGTTTATTTTGTTTCTATTTTCATGGGTCTATTGTTCTTAAAAATGAGTATGGTGCTGATATTTTTGGTGGATTGATTGTGTTCTCTGTTTGGCTATATTGCATTAGAAATAGTTTAAGCAAGGTTGTTTTTTTTTTTTTATTTTATTTTTTATTTTTTATTGATGATTGATTGATTTTGATATCAATTTTAATGTTGGATCATCTATTTACTCTTGAGTTTACACGCAAATGGATTCAATCCTTGGGTTTTTGGTGTTCACATTTTTATTGACATCCTTATTGGTCTGTGAATTGAATATACAGGTTTGGTTCCATTAAAGCCCAATTTTGGAAATCTTGGTTGATGGCATTCTTTGATCAGTTATGTTA